>PNEQ01024964.1:0-55790 GCA_003012365.1 Medauroidea extradentata | reverse complement strand
TATATATATATATATATATATATATATATATATATATATATATATATATATATATATATATATATATATATATACAGAGAGAGATAGCATTAAAACTGTTTTGTCGTCAGTCTGTTTTTTGTTGCATTATTATACTTCCTAATATCCGTCTTGTGTTAACAAGAACTGTAAAGAAAAAAAAACAGATAGCGAACAGGAAACTTCGTAATCACGTAGTGTATGCAGAGTTAGAATTCGTTCTTCGTTAACAGCTTTAATTCACAAAAGTTTTATTATGTACTGCGCGATAATCCTTGCCAAACAAACGTACACGAAAATAACGAATAAGTGTATTAAATTATTACTCACTTCACAGAGCCACTTACTACTCTTTCTACAAACTTGAAGGACTTTTCAATTTTTGCGTGGTTTGCATGAAGTACAAAAAACATGTTTTAAATTAAATAATATTTATCATTATTTAATAGCTGCATGATTCAAAGAGAAATAAAAAATTTTATAAGCAGGCTGCAAAAACTTACCCTGTTTGTAGGGATATGAATTTCTCAAATAACAAAATTTAGTGTTACATATTTGCACCTAATAATATCTAGAAAAGAAAGAAAGAACATTTCGAAGTAATTTATAATGGTGGATGCTTCTAAGCAGGGATATTTTTTTATAATCTTCTTTCCTGTGTTTTAACCAGGCGAGCGTTATTCGGTAGAAACCGCAGCAGGGGCTAGACTCCTACAGCTGGGTTACAAATCTTGTAACAATTACCGTCCCTTTTTGGCCACAAGCCGTTGTGCTGCTAACCTAAACACATGTTTTCTTACCCATCCGGTCACCCTTATCATGTTTTTACATCTGCCTGCCTCCCTCGACGCCCGCTCCTTTTTTCCCTTGTTTTCTACTTTCTTTTCAATTAACCCCTTTCGCTGGTAATGACCAGCATCCCCTGCGCTGGCCGCTCGCTGGCCCGCCTCCCCCAACAAATCTTTGTCGTATTTACAACACGTTTTACCGTGGCTCGCCTCCCGAACATATTTCACACGCGTGGTTTCTCTCTGTCTCTCTTTTTAGCTATCTCTTTCTCTTTCCCATTCCCTCGGCAAACACACTCTCGTCCCTCTCAGTTTCCCTCGCTTTTTTTGCTACTGTCTCAATTTGCAGTCAGGTATTTTTTTACGCTGCTTAAACACCTGGTAACACTCATTCCATTTTAAAAAGACCCATTGAAATTTGAACATCCCACAACAGATGCGGATATAAATGTACTTATAAAATGTCATTGTTGGTAAATTTGGTTAAATATTTATCATGACCATAAGCATAGTACCTTTTTCAACCAAACAAATGACTTTAAATTCTTCATTTTTAACTACCGTACGGTATTTTTCCGTAATACATTGTGACTATGTGACTCTAGGTCATTCATTGTTGAGAGCATCAGAGCAGACAACCTCTGATAAAATTGTTTTATTACTGCTTTTTACATTGGTTGTTATAGTCTTTAGGCAGTGCGTATTAATACCCGCACAGAAATTAAAATAAAATTTGCTGAAAAAAATTAGGAATGCCTTAAGAAGCGCTTACTTTCTGTGAAATGTCTATAAAGACAATCAATTTTATTTGACATGTACCTTGAAATACAAATATTTCTTTTTTCGAATCGTTCTCTTAAAGAGAGTAAATTATTTGTACTGCGTTGCAGCAGTCATGAAAATTATTTTTATTTTCGGCAAATGTTATCACGTAGGCCTACATTTTAGCATAATGTCAAGCGTAAAATTTTGTCTACGTTTACGCCCAAGCCTTGAAATTTACTAAATAGGTATAACAATGTGATGTAATATCCTTGCCTGAAAGTAAGTTCAATTAAAAAAAATTTAGCCAACTGAAACTTCTATAAAACGGAAACATAAAAGAAATTTCATTCCGTGAAAGGGGGAAATTAGTTTGTCAAGTTGCGAGATAATCTTAAATATTTTCAGTTCTGCTTTTAAATAAGTATCAGAGACATCGCGAATAAAATTTTAAGATATGAAATAATCAGAACCGTACATATTAGGCTTCAACTATCATTTCAAATAAAGATACACGTCTGGGGCCAATTTTATTGTACTTTAATTGATGTAATATGTTGTGTGAGTTTTCTCAGCGACAGCTACTCTCTACACTCTGTACTGTTATATTTTACATTCGTCCCACGTTTTTGTTTTAAATATTACGAAAATTCTTACAGGGAAATAATTTCATAATTTTTGTTCCTTGTGAAACCACGGTATATTCAATTTTACCTTCAATTTAAATAATAATTTCCCCCTTTGTAGTATTTTGCCTGCGAAATTTACAGACAAGGAAGAAAATGTATAAAAACGTAGTAATTTCAAAACTTTTTTCGTCTTATAAGGTACAGTTATCTAATTCTGAGCTACGTTTGACATTTTCAAATTAGTTTAAATCGATTAAAAAATTTGAACCGAAACAGGACAAAGAAACAAACCGACAACAATGCGAGTTAGCAAAAACGTATAGTCAAATACAAAGATGCATTTGTGTAAAACAAAATAAAGAAGCGTAACTGCTCTTGTACGTAGCTCGGTAAACATTAAAAAATTATTAAAAAAATATATAAAATTTTAGGAAATGTCCCTGAAGTGATTCCTATTTTCCCGTCATGCGAACAGGAGCAAGTTTAGGTACTACGAAGAACACTTTTGGTACTGTGTAACTTTCCTCTCACTTTGTTAATATAAACAAACGGGTCAACACAGCCATAGTCTTCGATGGTCTGGCGTGTGTGAACTACACTACCTTGGATATCACCGGCGGTTTCAGTAGTCTATAATCTTCCTGTGTACTGAGAAAAATAAAATCGAAAATCCCACACACTTAAGTGAGAAAATTGCATCTTTAAAGCAGAATTAATACACCGGTATATAATAAGTTCTTGTGGCCCATGTATGAGAAAATTCCTAAACAATAAAAAGGAGTAAACTTGATCACACTTGATTAAAATTTAATTAGGTGCCGTAAACATTACACAGACATTCATTTAAGTTACTAAAATTGTTTGAAGAAATATGATTCGAACCACTGAATCTAAAATAGGAATAGTATACGGTTGTCTGTTATTATCAATATTTTCCCCGCTAAACGGTTTTCAGAAAGAATATTGAAATTTTTTATATTTCATGCTCTAAACGTTAATCTTCTTCACATTTTACACTGCTAAATAGTAAATTACTTCCATTCAGTCTTAAATTTGTTGAAGTTAAGAAAGATTGTGTTATTCCTTTTCTTCCAACAAACGACAGATAATGTGTAGGTAATTTTCTATTTGGCACTGTAAAAAGGTGTCGAAGACTTAACATTTATAGCATGAAATGTCAAAAAACGTAATACGTTTTTATGAATCCTTGTAGTAGGTAAAATACTGAAATTTAAATATGACCGTGCACCAATTCCCTCAAGAGACTTAGTACTTACTCTAACCGCTAGGCCAATTGTTATGTGTTTAATAGTTTATTTATTATTATTAAAATGTTTTGCAATGTTCAAAGTCACGATCACGCCAACACTGTGCCAAACGTTCATCCATCACAATAAAGCAAAGTCATCTGACCCGACAAATTTCAGTATCCAAACAAGACGAACATAAATTCATACCCAGCCGGATCTGGGACTCGAAACTAGAACCTCTCGCATGAGAAGTCTGTGAACAGCCGACTACGGTACAGTGTCGGCAGCTGAGGTTGTTGAGATCTTCATTTCTAACTACTGTAACACTTTTCATTTTACTTTTGTTTACGAGGTACACATACATTTCTGCACAATTCGTACGACAATATTAACCTTGCGTATTCATGAAATGTCACAGTCATGTAAATTAATTTACTATTCAGTGTAATAATTTTATATTTTGTGTAAGGAAAACTAATTCCTCATACCAATTAAATTATATTATTTTACACTTTTAAGGTAAACGTAACACTCTAAAACAGTGTACAGTACATACAATTACAAAATTATCGTCTCCTCAACAAAGATTGAATTGAGAGCGCTACCTATTTCGGAACCCTGGTGCAAGCAAATATACAGATGTTCATGTAAATCTACGTTAGACGTGGTTCAGTACCTGTCAATCCTACATGCAGAATATGGCATTCCTGAGATTTTGTTTATCTTTGTGAGACCCACACTGGTACAGGATCTTACAGAGTGTTTTTAAATACCCTGAAAACTTCGAACAAAATTAGATTTGGATTATAAAAATACTCGATAGCACATCATGATTTCCCCCAAAATAATTACATGCAATTTTTTTATATGCTGAATTTATCAAACTTTCACGTATTTTTGTTCAACCACACACCGTATATAACAATTACACTCGCTCATTATCCCTATACTTGCTATTATTTAACTTGAAGGAAGCACGTTTTAAATTTCCCGTAAGATGTGCATTATATATTCATATTTTTGACGATTGACTGACGTACGTACTTAAAAAATATGATTCGCAAGTATATAAAAAATTGTAAAATTACTTTCAGATATCCAATTCATTATTCGAATTTACGTCTTACATAGCTAGAACACCGCAACATTATTAGCAATGTAAGTACAACTAATTAAATTATGGTACTAGATATATGAAACTTTAAGCTTATCTTTGCACTCGCAATTTCCGGTAAGCGGTTGCCTTGTGCATTAATTTATATGATAAATTCTACCAAAAATTGTTGCTACTGAAAGCACAGAATGATGCACACTATCAAAAAGCAACAAGCATTTCGCTATAGCTAGAGCCACGATTTTGTCGCAGCTCTGCTCCTTGGTTATTTGAAACATATCTTTGTCAAGCCGTGTCTCTCATTTGAATGCGCCAATCAGAGTAAGACAATTGTGACAACATCGTCTGTGATTTGCCTTATGAAACCCAAGACAAGTGAGAGATAAGACAGCCAATCACTGACCTTAAAACAGAGCTGCAGATGTGCACGTAAGACACTGAAACCAATTGACGCAAAAAAAATTTCGGCATAAAATCGTGGCGTTAGTTATAAGCTAAAGAAAATATGCAAAACATTGTTGGTTACACTGGG
Organism: Medauroidea extradentata; assembly: GCA_003012365.1. NCBI lineage: Eukaryota > Metazoa > Arthropoda > Insecta > Phasmatodea > Phasmatidae > Medauroidea > Medauroidea extradentata. The sequence continues at coordinate 50,697 of PNEQ01024964.1, read as the reverse complement.
TAAATTTTCGCCCAGAGTGAAATCAAATAACTTAAGTGCATCAAGACGCACTGGCGACTTGAAGAAACAAATACTTACTGTGTTTCTACTGAATTACACATTTTGTTCCCATTCAGCTCTAACTATTGCTGTTGATGAAGTTGCATCCTCACTTAGTGGAGAGAGAAGTAAAACAGTAAATTTAATCTCTGAGTTGGTATACAGCACTTAATCTCTCAGAACAGCCTGTGAACTCAGCTTTCATGCTCAAATGGTACCAAACACAGGGTTCAATAAATTTAGACTTGTTCTTTGTATCTTTGCGTAGCAACATTCGAGCGAGTGGGCACAACGGTAACACGTTGACCTTGTATTCGGGAGGAACTGAGTTCGACTCCCGTCTCCGGTCTTACTGATTTCGGTTTTCATAATTTTTCGAAATCGCTCCAGGTGAATGTTGGGATAGTTACTCAAGGGCGCCGCTTATCTGTAAGTTAGAGGCTCAGAAGTGACGGAGCTATAAGGGAGACCTTGAAACGCGCACGAAATGCTGCGTCAACACACGAGCCAAGCACTGAACTTGCGTGCGAGAAAAAAAATTAAGACAGACGAAAAAAAATAATAAAAACCAACAAAAATGGGGCACGCGAAAAAGGCACCAAATGGACGTGTCGTCGTCATCGTTCATCTATTTGGTGCCTTTTTTTCGCATCCCATTTTTGTTTGTTTTTACTTTTTTTTCGCTTATCTTTTGTTGTTTTTTGTGTTGTCCTTCTCCAGTCAGCTATATTCCACTTAGCAATTAATTTTGTGCTGTTTATATCTTTTCTTGTCCTTGTGCCTGGGATTTGACTAAATTCCTATGAGGAATTATCTGTATGTTTTATGTCTCTTGACTACAAATTACTGGCTTTTCTTCCTTTCTTTATTGTGCGATTTTCTGCAATACGGTAACATTCCCCCGCAATGATGGATGTCCAAAAAAACTTTTATATTCGGTAGCACGTTGGCCTCGCATCCGGGAAGATTCGGGTTCGATTTCCAGCTCCGGTCATCCTTATTTCAGTTTTCTATGGTTATCTGAATTCCCTTCAGGCGAATGTTTGGATGGTTATTTAACAAATGCTACGGCCGATAACTTTTCTAGCTCCAGTTTTTGCGAGAAGTTTGAAACCGTCTCTAAATGACCTCGCTGTCGAAATGACTTGAAGCCTAACGTCGACTTATTTTCCTCATATGCGGAGTTTGTTGTTGGTTGAAGTTACAGGGCAGGAATGGCAGACTATTCTGTAAGAATTATGTGTCTCAACTCCTGTTTAATGAGGTCGAGACTGAGCACCGTGTAGCGTAGACCATGAGATGTCGTGGAATATTTAGTAGGGTGCACCCAAGTTGCGTTCGCCCGAGTTATGAGGCTTTATTACGCCTCATGGAAAGAAAATTGTTTATTATACCGAATAGGCCTAGCTACTGATATTGTAGTGTCATTAAAGTATATTTTTCTGCTAGCAGTTTTTTAACTTTTACTAAAGCCAGGCTCAAAACCACACTTAACGTACGTACTGTTGTGATTTGTTCTTTTGCTAGGTTTTAGTCATGTTTTATAGTGGTTGGGTGGCTGTAGTCAGAGGTGGGCACTTTATGTGGTTATGATAAGGGCGAGGGTTACGGTTAATGAATTATATATTAATAAAATTACGGTGACTTTACTCTACATAAGTTAGTTACAAAATACTACACGGTTGTACTACATAATTTAGGTTGGAGGGGAGCGGCTGTTTAACTAATTATTTGTTCTACTCTATGATGGGTGACCCTTTGGACACCTTAGACCTCGCCGTTAGCATGATGCCGGAGGCTGATGATGATTGTGTTGGCTATCGACGGACGGTGGCACGTCGTGGGTCTCGACCCAGGACCATCCTGGCGAGGTGGTGACGGCTGGAAGGCTTGGAGGAGACAGACCCCGATTCCCCCGATATATTGCGTTATATAGTCACACTTCAGTGCCGGTGGGGAGAATCTTGTTTTGTGCAACCCTTGACCTGATTGCACTGCCGTCGTCGCTAGCCCGTCCTCCAGGCGAGGCTCTTGCTAATCATAAGAGTACACACTGGATTCATAACAACATAGAATCTGTACGTGCACAAACGTTGTTTTTGTTAGTGCAAAATACCGGTAGTAAATTATAGCACATTAGTTGTTGACTTTGAATAAACTTATAATAAAATAATGAGCAACAAAAAGAGGAAGTTTTGAATAACTTAAATAAATAATAAACTTAGTTCTACGATCTTACGGCTACTACTAAGCTGGATTCTGAACCACCACTTAGTGTACGTACGTAAGAGGTTAAGTGAAAGAGTAAGAATTTTTTGGTCAGCGCTTAGCAGCGAGGTTTCGTCAAACATAGAAAGAATAACGCTGGTGAGGAGTGACATGAGGTGAGAATGGAGCAATGCCGGAATGAAACGGGAGATCCCCTAGGGAACCTGCAGACCAGCGGCATCGTCCGGCACGATTCCCACATGTGAAAATCCGGGGACCGACGTCATCGGGAATCGAACTCGGATCGCGTTGGTGGGAGGCGAATGGTCTGACCATTCGACCACGGCGGCCCCTGTAAGATGTTGACTAACTCAGTCGCGTACGTACACATTATACGTGATGATGTGAATTTTGCATGCGAACTCATTGTTTCTACTTTTACGCCTACGTAGATAGGTACGTCAAGTGTTGATGGTGAATCAAGCTTAAGCGTGTTACGGTTTCCAAAATAGTTACTGTCTTCAATTTAACAGAAATTTTTAATCACTGCATAGTTTTTCTTTAATTATTTGTAAAATACACATTAAGGTAGCTATAAATAAACCTTTATTAATGTTTTTTTCAACTAAACCTTACTTACGTCTTTGGTTATGAAGAAATGAAGTAAAACTCACCTAAGCGAGTGACGCGGGATCATAAAATTATGGTTTCTCTTCAATATTTACTTCTTGAAGTACAGTAAGTGTTAAATATTATTGATAAAGTTGTGTAAATGTTTAACACTGTAAAACGTTTCCATCGTTCTTTGATCAGGCTTACAATAACGTCTAAAACCAGTAGTAATTTAATATACATGATGCGACTTTATATAATTCTGAATTATATTAAAGTTTAGCCAAACGTTTCAGTGCTTCTTTTGTGTGGCATGTATTTAATATATTGTGTTACTTGTAATCTTAGTTTTAAAAACTCCGTTTCGATACCGCTTAACTTCAGCTTCTGACAGTGTCAGTCTTGTCTTTCTTAACTTTCAGTGACAAAAGTGCTTACAACTTAAGAGTGTATTGAGCGTGTAAGGAAACTAGACTAACTCAACTTGTATTTTGCAGTATTGCCATGCACTATAGAGGCTTATTGCAAAATAATATATAGTTTGCCCACAAAAATATATTTTGATATATTTTTATTTTGGTGTATTTTCATAACAAATCTTGTCGTACTTTGATAGCTAGAAAAGTGTGGTTTATTACTACGAACATGTAATAATATGAATAAATATATATTACCGTGAAAGCAATGTAGCGTTCCTACGATATGGATTTAAGGGAGTTTAGAGAAATGTTTTAGAATCATTGTAAAACGACTACGTAAGGCAATAAGAAAAAAGTTGTTACATTTGAATCTTATTTCCCTTATTTAAGTAGCTTTATTTACTGCTCCGAAACATAGTAGCTACATCTATGAGTTTTACAGCTTTATTCTTGTCACACCTACAAACCGTGTTTAATGTTTTGAGAATGTTCTGCATGTTTTAATGTTAGAATTATTTTAATATTTTCTGTATCTTTTATGTTTAAATTTCAATCGTTTAATTGTTGTGTCATGTTTAACGCTGCTGTAAAACGGTATAGTACAAATTATTTGAACAACTATGTTTGCAGTTCTTGTGTAGAATAGGGACAGTAATTATCTCGATTATTCTGTTTTATAGAAATTATACTTGTAGTTTAAACGGTGGTTGTGCAGCTATTAGACGAGGTAAGCTATTAATTTATAGGCGGCGCCGTTTAAGCGAGGCTTTAGAAGCTCTTGACCTCGTTTAACTACCTCGTTGGGATTTTTTTCCCTCTCAACCTTTTATTTACTCTTTAAAAAGAGGCGAGGTGAAAATGTAAGAGCAAAAAAAAAAGGGTAAGGGGAAAAAAGATAAAGAGCGGGGATCAAAGAACTATTTTCCATATAGGCACAAAAAATAAGGCGGTAATTAAGTAGCCGGTGGCCTGTGCTGTGTTCCGCGCAGCTCGTTAAAACTCCAGGCACGTCCGGTATCACGAAGTGTGAAATAATTTCATTTACAAGCTCCCAAGGTGATGCTACTTGCACACCTTTAAACGACTCCGGTCTAACTTACAAAAAAAAAAAGGTTTTTCATTGTTTTAAATTACTCTAATTGATTTCTATTGGATGAAAATTCACGCGCAGACGTTTCTTTTTCATTTCAAGGGATCCTCTAAGTTAAAAAAAAAACAGAGGGTGAATTTAAAAATTTGTATTTTAGGTACCTGCGAATAAAATACTGATATGCGAAGGGAGATTTAAATCAAGACAGTGGCATTTAATAATTTTGTTTTCATTGCTTAAACTAAGCAATTATCAGTTAAGATGAGTACTAATTCTGTAAAAAGCATTTAGTTTCATAAACTGTTTAACGTTGAACTGAGCAATTAAAAGTACAAATTTATGAATTGAAATAAAATTAAGAAAATTTTTCGTGACACGTATTAACAATTTTCAGACGATCCAGAAACATTATTTATAACTGACATTGTGATTAAAAAACTTATATTACTAATTATACAAAATTTATTTTCTACACTGACGGACGCATAAATGTCAACACATATAAATCAAAATTAATTTATAACTTTCTTGTAGTAAACAATGTTATTTATCGTCTAAAAATCAGTTACCTGATAAATTCGTGGACTTAACTAAATGTACAGAAATATTCCAAAAGTAAAATTAGTGGAGGGTAGCAAGTGATTCCACGTTTTGTCGAGTAATACGTTTTCTACTTGTTATGTAAACGAAAAGTTTCTAACAGGCGAAAAGCCAGGTGATTTACGAAGAACAATTACAGACTCTAAACATTTTTTAGCATGTTATTTGATTAATAACCCAAGGTTTGATTATGTCATTGCTAAAAATGTGCGACCTTTATAACATACGCAAATTCTCTTATTTTATTGACTTGCTCGATCCTAACCGCTAGACGACAGGCAATCAAATCAGGTAAAATCATTACTGTTGAAGCAGTCAAAGCACTATTACAATTACCTTTCTTTGCAGCGTTGCCATATCTAACGCCGCGGCGTTGAACATAAGAATACTATAGCTCGACATAACCTCTGAGAAGAAACTGATATAGAAAAGCATAAACAGCAGCTAATTATGAAATTACCAAGTGCTAAAACACCAAATTAGCATTTATCAGGGTGCTAGCGTCTGGAACTATAAAGTCTGGCCATGAATTTTTGTTTCTTAAAATATTTCAAACGTGAACCAATAGTCATATACCCGGAAGAGTATTTATCATGTTATTAGTAAAAGGAATATTCGTAATTGTTATTCTATATTAAGGTTGTGCAGATATGTTATTCATTTGACTGTGCCAATCAGTACATGGATAACTGTGACACAACACGTCTGTGATTTGCGGGTTTAACCTCAAGATGCTGGGTGTTACGGCATCCAATCACTGACCACATAGCAGAGATGCAGGTGCGCACGTAAGACACTGAAACAAAGTGCTGCAAAAATCTTTTCGCGAAAACTACCGTGCCCTAGTTATGTGTGACGAGACAAGCTTCTTGATATAATGTTGGCATTGCGCACCATATAATCGCATTGCCTACGGCGGAAGTGATGATGTTACGATTGCGGTAACACACATATCTTTGGACGGGTGCATCTTGGTAGTTTCGTAGCCAATGAGTCGATAGCATACAGACACAGCCTGTATAAATAGATACCCAGAAATTTCGCAAATTAATATGGGAAGACGTTAGATTTCAAACACCTATACACGTTTAGTACTACTGTGACTGGGTCACTGTTACTGAATCTTTTCCTTGAGGACTGTGAACCAGTAGCAGACCAGAATGATGGACACTCAACTACTCCCGCGCTACCTTGTCAGAAGTACAACTAGACACTCACTGAACCAGCATCCAATGTACAAGTAGCTGAAGACAGAGAGTACAGGACTGTGCAGTCCAGCCTGCTGGTTGTTAAACCCGCGAAATCGCCGGGTCTCTGTAAGTAGCGCCCGGAAAATTTCACTGATTTAATGACCTGCAAGCTACAATCTATTAACCTATGCATATCCAAGCCCAGTCTGTTCGTTCATTGTCCGCTGTTTCACTGAGTAGCAGCTAGTGGACAGATGGTCGGGGTTTGAGTGAGCATAGGGCAGTGAATTCTAACATGCAGGTCGTTGAACCCGCGAAATTTTCCGGCCCCTGTCTATAAATAGAGGCACGAGTATTTCGCGTATTCATCTGGCAACAACCTAGACTTCTCAGACCTATACACACAGTGGCCAAATGCAAATATCCATTGGCTTCTAACCATAACAACACGTGTTAACACCACGACTTGTTTCCTTAATTATCACTGGCTTATAGTCGTCAAAGATGTGTTAAAACAGGTGTCGTCTAATCACAGAAGAAGAAGTGAAGTATACAATATTGGCATTCAACCTGACCTAGAATCAATACGCGAAATAATCTTGCCTCTACCTATAAGGCGTGCACGCACGTATAATGCCTAAGGCCATGAACATTTCGCGAAAAGAATTATGCGTCAGTGTGTTTGAGTGTCTTACGTGAACATCTGCAATTACGCTTGCTAGTCAGTGATTGGATGTTATATCTCTCACGTGTCTTGTGGTTACGCAAATAACAGCCGCGTTGTATTGCAGTAACAATACCGAGATTGGCACAGTCAAATGCGAAACGTCACTTCACAAATAAACCCTGCCAACGACCACTATGCACAGCTGTAGGTGTGCACGTAAGGCAGTGAAACGAACTGGGACAAAATTACTTTCGCAAAAAGTTCAAGGCCTTAATAACGCCCCATGACTAGGCATCTGAACAAGTCGCGTTTTCTTTATGCACATGCTAGTATCTAAAGCAGTGTAAATTTGTGCAACTCAAGAAAATGGCTGTTGACTTATTCAACATCCCATGGAGAAGACTGAACTCATAATAAGTATGGACCCCAATGTTTGATTAAAACATTTCTGCAGCAGTTTGTTTCCGTATGTTGTGTGCATGCCTGTGGTTCTGCTTCATGGTGAGTGATTGACTGAACTTAACTATCACGTGTCTTAATGTTTTACTGCAAATCACGGACGTGTGTTGCTCGCAAGATCATTATTTTGACTGGTACGGTCAAATGAGGAACGTCGTAACACATACACGCTCTGCTAATAACAAAGAAGCAGATCTGTAGAGGTGGAACTGAGGCACTGAAACAAGCTGATGCAGAAATATTTTCCCGAAAAAAGTGATCCCTCATATGGCAGTAACTTAACATTAGTTCAAACACGTGGCATTACTGAGTCACCGAACAGCCAATAAGCAGCTCTGCTTCAGTTAACAGGCATTCTTGGAGGTTAGTCTATAGGTAGATACATTGAAAATTCGCGTTTTTTCCTGCAACCAGGCTAGACTCCAAATGGTTGTATACTCGTTCAACTTCCCCCATAAGTAGGGCTAGGAAAAATGTGCAAGTTCAATGGTCTGCTATTGCTAGGGACCTGAAAAATTCGCCGGTACACTGACCTGTAGACTGGCCTCCAAGAATATCTGTGACCTCAAGTAGACAACAGCTGTTCGTAGCCTGCTCGCTGGAACAGTCAAATGGATCTGCATATAGTTACATTGTTATTATTGGTAAGTGGCATGAACTTACAGTTGCTGCATTTATTGCTTGTGCCGGACTGAAAACGCGAAATGTTCAGGTTTCTAGCTATTGCTTCCCAGTCCTCAAAGAAGAGTTTCAGTAACGGCAACCCAATCGCGAAAGTAATGAACGTGTACTGGGGTGCGAAATCCAACGTACTGTCGTATGAATTCGCGAAATTTCCACTACATTACTAGCGATCTATGACCTAGTTTTCTGCTGCAAGAGTAGGGGGAGTTCTGCAGTTGAGTTGTGTCGACTTAGTACAGTTTATAATAGTGATCTTTGAACTATTCTTGCAATGGATTCGTATATAAACATAACAGTTTTTTGGACATTCGCCCGCAATGGCGTATGTCCAAAAAACTGTCATGTTTATAAACGAAGAGTTGTCTTGTAGACTTGTAGTTTGTCTTGAGACGGTAGCAGATATCAGCTCTCGAAATGTCACGTCAAACTCGTCTGAGAAAAACAAAAACTACTGTTTCCATCGTGTAACCTTTTTATTGTAACATTGTCTCCGTCCCGCCGCTGTCTTGTCTGTGGAGTGCTGCGTTATTTTATTTTCCAGTTTCTTTGTTTTTTGTTTCGTGACATTTCTTGTATCTTTGGTTGGTAATTAACTTTTGTGATTTGAACTAATTTCTTATGCGATGTATCTTGTTTGATTTATGTTTACAAGTTAGTAGTCAGAATGGGCTCGTTTCTTTTGTTGTTTTCTTGTGTCGTTATTTGTTTTCTGGAACAACGAAATGCTGCAGTGGTTTATGTGCGAATCAGTTAGTTTGATCACGAACTTTCATTGCAAGAATCTTTTCAAAAAGTTTACCAACTATGTGCGACGGAGTCTTCAGTTGAGCCAGTTCACTAAGTCCTGCCAACTTTTTAACAATATTCTGTCCGCTGGAAGCGCATTTACTAGGTTCTGAGATCGATTCCCGGTTGTGCGTAAACGTCTCTAATGAATACACTACCGACGGGACGTGAAGTCCAGTAAAATGAAAAACTTAAAAACAATTCCCCATTGTCAAAACTTTGTAGATAGTGACCTCAAGCCAAGACAACACGTGCTTTAATCCCGGCGATGTCGCTGTCGGATTCCCGAATGTTCGAAATATAGCGTACGTTATCATAAGGCCTGCGATTTTTCACACGACACCAATGAACGCAACAACTCCCCCCCCCCCCAACCAAACAAAATTACAATTTCACCCAACCAATTCTTCAGTAAAAATGTGTCAGTATTCTCCAGTATTACATGTGTTCGTCACAAAATAAATGCATTAGGAAAATACTGCTGAGGAAACAATTATATTATGAAAAAAAAATGTCATCGCGGAAAATTAATATCATAACACGTCCGCAGTATTAAATGTATTTAAATGTCAGATATGCGGTACAGTTTTGTAGTTTTTTCACAATAAATGCACTTAATTTATTTAAGTTTTAAAAACAGATATTGTAGGCCTATTTAGCTTTAATGTATCAATAAATACAAATGTAATATACTACTTTATACAGCATAACTTGCTAACGTCTTTAAATGTTTCTTGCAATGGGACAGATTAACGTAATATATTTTTGTTGACATACGCCATTGCAACATTATGTCGTCTCAGAAATCATAGAGCGAGACTACGAAAAAACAAATGAAGAACTTTACTTGTTGTTGACTAATTCCTTATGAGGCGTGTTTCATGTTCTGTTGTTTTATTTTATGGATGTCTTGACTACAGCCAAATGAGGCTTGTTTTCCCTTTTTTTTTTTTTTTTTTTTTCGTTTTTAGTTTGGTTCGTTTTCTTTTAGTCTCATTCTAAGATTTATTGGATGGCATAACATTGCAATGGCGTATGTCCAAAACAGTACAGCACTTCTGAAAGACCATCATAACTGTCATGAACTTTTCACAAAAAGGAATTTTGCCCCACTTTGTTTCAGTGCCTTACGCGCACATCTGCAGCTATGCTTCGTGGTTATTGGTAGGGACCCCAATTTTTTTGTGAAAAGATTTCTGCAACAGTTTGATTCACCGTCTCGTGTACACAGCTGCAGTTCCAGTTCTTTGTTATCGGCAGTGTGTCTTTGTGGAAAGATGTTTATAATTTGATTGCACCAATCGGGATATGGTCACTGCGAATCTATACACTTCGTGAATTGCAGTAAAGCGTTAACACACGAAACAGATAAAACAGCCAATCACTGACCTTGAAGTAGAGCTGCAGCTGTGCACATGAGGCACTGAAACCAACTGCTGAAGAAATATTTTCCCCGAAAATTGGGATCCTTAGTTATTGGCAGCGTGTCTTTGCGAAGTGACGTCTCTGATTAGACTATGCCAATCATAACAAGGTTACTCCAACAGCACAGGTAAGTACGTAATCGGCCATTAGAACACCAAAACACGTGAGAGTTAAAACATCCCATCATTGACTAAGAAGCATAACTGCAGACGACAACGTAAAGCACTGAAACATAATGGGGCAGAACTCTTTTTGCGCAATGTTCACGACCCTAACCATCATTAGAGGCAGTTCACATTTAGTGAGAAAGAATTTTGCACCAACTCAATTCAGTAACTTACGTGCACAGCTGTATATGTGCTTCATAATTAGTGATTGGATATTTTCAGGTCTCAGTGTCTTGGGGTTCTGCCTGCAAATCACAAGCGTGAGGTGTCGCAGTAACCTTCTTCTCATTAGCGATCAAATTAGAGACGTCTCTGCAAAAACACTCTTTACCAGGTATGGTGATTATTCGCTGCTAAAGTTGTGTGCTTGCTAGGCTTCAATGTAATGCATTAATTTCTAATGCTACGTTAAAAAAATGTAAAATGTACAAAGAATTTCTTTGCACTTTTACAAATCCTTGTAAAAATACAAACATTTTCTTAGTAAAATCATTCATTTATAAATTTACAAATACAATTTTTACAATATTGTAAAGGAATTCCTTGTATATGCTGACAGTTCCTGTCTGAACATTTTTTCTAAAAATACAAGGAAATTTCTTTGTAGTTATAAATACTTTTAAAAATGTACAGAACTTCTCCTTGTAACAATATTTGTTTATAAAGTTACAAGAATTTTATATGTAGATAAACGTTGGAAAAATGTGCAGCCTTAAAACCACAGTTTTGTGGAAATTACATTGTTATATAAAAATCCCATATTTTGGAAAGCATTTTTACGGAATAAAGTGAATTTCCACATTGATTGCAATCTTCAGAATTAAAAAAAATCTGTCATTACCGAATTGTTCATAGAGCGTAACGAAAAATAGGACCGAAACCCACAGAAGTCATAATGGTCTGGGGGTAAGTATTTTCTCGCGGGAATGTAGGTACAAATCTGAGTGTCTCCGCGGATTACATTTTATTTAAAAAATATTTTCATGTAAAATGTCATTATTATAATGTTACTCAGTGTCACCAGTCGCACTCGTGTTCCTAAACCCTGTGTGTCTACCTGATGACGGGAACAGATTCCAGTTCCCAAAACGTCGTTAATACTAACTGTCTGGAAAACTACTGAGTTTTGTTTCGTCTCATCGTTTGTGTCGTTTGTTGTTTTTTCTGTTTGTGTCTGATATCTTTGTACTTTGTTTCATCTCATCGTTGTGTCGTTTGTTGTATTTCTGTTCGTGTCTGATATCTACTGTGTTTTTGTTTCGTCTCATCATTATGTCGCACGTTAAGTTAGGTTCCTTATTTGATTTTACTTATTTAATTTATTTCTGTTTGTTCCTTGTTTTATTCATCCCGATTCCATTTTTGCAATTTTATGTTGTGTGCGTATCCTGTTGACTAAAGCATAATCTGCTTACATATGTTTTTCGTCTTATTTTTAGTTTTCTTTTGACAGTCATTTATTTCGCAATGGTGTGTGTCCTACATAATTACAGTCATGCACTCCCATTGCACAGTTCTTTTAAAGATCATGTACTTCGTTTTTCTTTACAAGGAAAAGCATTTCAGTTCTACAAGGAATTTCCTTGGAAACTGAATTTCCGAAGATTTCCCTTGTAAATGTACAAGTAAAATGTACAGTGTTATTCTTTCCCTACTGACGAGTCCGTACTGCCGGGACCAGGCAGCTTCTGCTGCGCTACGACTGGACGACTGTGATTCGTCTGTAAACATCTATACCGTGCCAGCATGATCGTCGTCCAACCATGCAAGACGTATAGGACACTACACCGATGGGAACCAGACGTATTCGCGAAACTATATTTACATAACTTTGCTTCAGTGCGTTACTTGCACATATGTAGTTTTACTTCATGGTTATTGGCAGCGTGTCTTTGTGAAGGGACATCTTTTATTTGGCTGTGCCAATCAGAATAAGGTAACTTCAACGCCATGCCTCCCAGATTTGCATGTAGAAGCCAATTTCACGTAAGTGTTAAGACATCCGATCACTAAAGATGGTGCTTTACCGCGGGAAAACTTGACTAATTGCTGGGTTTCAACGCACGTTCAGCTTACCAGAATATTACTGGCTGTTGCCCTATTTGACTGAGCCAATAAGAATCCCGTTATTGTAGTATCTGATGCATGCTATTGGTCTGACAAGTAGGTTGAGTCAGACGTACGTCACCCAATCATATATCTTTCAAGGGTATGATGACACAAAACATTTTCGCGATATACCATAATTTTATACCAATCACTGACTATAAAGCAGAACTGCATAGGCAAACGTTAGGCTCTGAAACAAACTGGGGCAATTTTTTTTTTTCGATTAAAGTTCGTGGCCCTATACCACAGAATATTTAGGAATACAGAAGTGTAATATCTGGTAGACCGACGAACTCAGTCACACACGCCAACAAAATGGCGTCGCTGATCAACAAAATGGTGGAAACGCCTACCAACAATCAGCGTAAGGCGGCTGTCCTGCTAGCTCGCAGCCACAGCAGTGCGAAACCTGCCGTAACGTGCAGAAGCCATAAAGACGCGTGTCTGGTATCAACAATCTCGGGCAGCCAATAATCGGCGAAGTTCACCCGTATCAAATGAGTCGCCACTTGTTTGCTCGTCCGTATTGCTACTTAGCCTGTGGCTTTATTATGTCATCATAACCGTCATTCAAGGAGCAGGACGCTATCACTGTAAAAAACTCCCTTAGATGTTTAGGAAGTAATTAACATAAACGCAGTATGTGACAGTTACCATGTGTTCGCCTTGTAAATATGCAAACTGTTACACGTGTTACAATACAAGTCTGGTAACTTCAGTACACTTTTGTCTGTTTTATAACAAAGCTATGGAGTGCTACCGTGGATAAGGTTAATTCTGCTACACGTTAGAAAGATCAATGTTATACGTTTGGCACAGGGGAAGTTTCTGCCGTTTGAGCGCTGGTATCGGTAGTGCACCAAACTGACCAATCGCAGAACTTTCCTGAATTTTAAGGTGCATTAAGTTGATAATTTAAAAGCGAAATCGGTTTATTTAAACTTTAAAATTAAATTATATTCTTTCTATAGTTTCCAAGTTTATATAAATTTCACTTTACTACGGTTTCGTATTTATCTGGTACAATAGCGATTGAAGCGAAACTAGTGGCAGAAATTTTTCCTGTACCAAGTTCTCCCATAAGAAAACATATTTTCTATCTAACCTGTAATAGAATTAATCTTAGCCATGGATGTCTGGGAAACAAATCTACAGTACCTACTTTCTTAGCGCTCCTATACGCACGTGTGCCAAATTTACAAACTATTTTTAGAGAGTACACTGATTTGAAGAATACGCTGACAGAAATGATTCTCGGGATTTTCCATCACCTATACCAATAACCACGAAGCAGAAGTGCAGGTGTGCACGTAAGGCATTGAAAAAGTTGGTGCATATTTAATTCCACCAAAAATGACTGGTTTCATCCGCCAGCTCTGAGATGTGAATAAAGATAATGGTGGCTGAGTAATTGATGGACTCCCTACACTCCGTCGTCTCAGTTGAATGATGAGGAGGGAGAAGGACGAAGCGTCTTTTGCCGTATCAAGGAGGATAGCGGAAATCAATAACCATGCGCACCTCTTTCTTGCCACCTACCTTTCTTCGAGCGTCGCAGCTTCTCTCATCCGTCTTTGTTGGCACTCATTACAGCAACCATTCGTCTCTCGCCTCCACCGCCTCGTCTCCCCCTCCTTTCCCTAACCCCTAGCAACCTCCAAGGATCTGGAAAACTCTCGCAACTTGCTCCCTTCACGCACAAAATGGCGACTATAGTACATCTGCCGTCTGCCGCCTGTAGTCGCGACAAACTCTCCAGCATCAACTCGCGAGGAATTCTTGCTGTCGGGCTTACATTCCAGTCCTGGAGAATACACGCAACAGCTGATTAAATTTCGTCCAGGCATAGAGATTGGTGAAGCATAAAGGAGCTAATACTAAATATCTATAATTACAAGAATGTACTTCGGTCGGAACGTCTTACGCTACGCTTTACATACTGTGTGATTACAAGAGAACATGAACATTTTTAATAGCGCCAGTAAATTGGTTTACACGTTTCAATGTGTTGGGATTGTCTATTCAGTGATTCTTCCAGCAACTCTACGTAAAGGAAATATTGTGTGTACTATCTTACGGGAAGACGAACTTCGTAACGAAACATAGACTTAAAAATAATACAATGATGTCAAGTTAGAAAAGGTATGGATAAATTACAATTTTTTCTTTTATGATCTATATTGAATTAGACATTTTTCTGGGAAAAAATAATTCAAAATGAATTGTTATCGCGTTGTTGCGAAAACATCTGTAAAAAATAATCACCCTATAAAATATGTCTACAAAATTAAAGCCGAATAGGTTAATTTTTGAGCACTTGAATCAAGCATTTTTCTTGCCAAAAATTATTCTAAATGATTAATTACCGTGTTGTTGCAAAGACATCTAAAAACAAATATCAAAAACATTTAACATTTTATTTATAATTAGCCCGGGTAATATGGAAGATATTAATTAAAATCGTTTTATAAACTAACTATCAGAGCGAAATACTGATAAGTTTGTTAACATTGTATTTAATAGCGTGAAAATGTATGATAAATATCGGTTTTAAGGAAACCAGAACAATTTATTTCAGTGATACTTAAATGGATCAAAAAATTTTGACGCTATCAGATATGGTTAATTGGGCAGACTTTTAATACACATGGCAATGTGATACTCGGTATAATCTTACACGCAACGATGGACTCTTGAATTTGTATTAGGCCTTCTTATCTAGCTCAGCACACTAATACCGTAGACACTTATATGCACACGCGTCAAGAAACTAGATACAAGATCGATTATCTTGTAACTGTGTTGATTTCACATAACTTTTTTCAAATTGTTAATGATAATAATAATAATGATATTTATCTCGAAATATTTATCTACCCGTTCAATAATCTGCATAAGTGGTAGCTATAATTAACGCATTGTAATATTTAAGATTATTCAAAATTATTGATTTAACGTACCCTTGTATTGTATTTGTATTGTATTTTATTTATATTATATTGTATTCGTATTAATGAGGGGCGCTAGATAATTTTCTTTTATTTTCAGTTTTCGACCCATAATATTTATTCAAGTTGTAATTTCAAAATTATCTCTTTGATGAGACGTTAAATATATTCTTGATAAATTGCTTGGCATAAATAATAACGGAAGCTTCCGTTAATTTGTCATGCAGAATAATTGCAAGAGAGTTATAGGTTGATATTCAGTAATGATTACAAGTCCAATATAAGATGAACATGTAACACAATTATGATCTCTAACATTCATCACAAATATCTTTTATGCCTCAAAATGGTTACATCCACCAAAAATATTTGAAAATAGAAGTTATTTCAGATAATCGATCAATTTGAATTTAATTGATCGATTTTTTGCAATCACTTCATCTAGCTCTCCCTTTAAACGAACCTCCTTGATTGGGTGCGATTTTTAGGACGTAACCTTTACAGTTTGGAGATATAATTTTATCTTTGGATTAAGGCATAAAGTTGCGATCCATTTCACTTACTATGCATCGACAGAAGTTTTGATATAATCATGGAGAAGTTAGCCAAAAACCTCATATCTCTAATTTTAATTGCTTGTGAGCTGAGTGAGTCCTGGGGAATGGTTATACGGGATGGGATGGTATGAACATGTAGTAGGGAATAGCAGATGAGTGGGACGAATATAGAGAGACGAGCGAGCAGAGAGATGAAGAGAGAAGGGCAGACGTGAAGTATCTCGAGCGAGAGCATAAAGACAGAATTTCTTCCTACTTGATATGCTATAAGGAAACGCGCCGCCTGCTCTTTCTCCACAGACAAGAACACCGAAACTTCGCAGCTAAGAACTACGTTAATTACAAAGTTGAAAGTTTCTCTCTTTGCTGTAGATAAACACAGCCTTCCTTTATTTCAGTCGGTAGTTTTGCCATGTAATTAGATATTGCTGCTAAAACACAACTTCTACCTCAGCTTCGAGAGACATTCAAGTTTCGCAGGCGTTTCATTTTACAACTATTTCATCTTCATTTCATTTCTGTAGAAATATTAAACAACCAAATTTGTGTTCCACGAAAGTAAGAAAAAATTCAATTAAACCGATAACATTTGATATCAAGTGAGGAAATAACAATTTTAACAGTCTAAAAAATGTATGTTATCTTACATGATTTTGTATGCAATATTAAAATACTATTTAATTTTTTTAACAAGCAACTGTAAGGAAACTTGTTTGCAAGCGTCATTATTTTTTTACGTTCATTTAAAAATAACTTCAAACTCGGCCTTTCAATATTTTTTAAAGTATGATTTCACCGTGCAATCGTCCAGCATACAAAGTTATTCTAAACATTACAATACTTGGACCACTTGATGCATGGCCAGAATTATAGACTTGTAGTTTATCCTTCAAGGGAAATTAAATGGTATACAATCACATCGGAATAATTCAAACACACTCGCTGGACAATTTAAAAATGCGGTATGTCTGTACCGCAGATGATTTATTCAGAGACGTGACGACGCACAAAAGCCAAGATAGCTGAGATGTTTGCTGAACTTCTGAGATAATATAAAACACAAAGGAGTCGTAAAATAGAGTATTCTTGAACCGGAATTTATTAACATTACTTACATAGTAAGAATCGTAAAAATAATTCAATACATTTTTTAAACCGATTACTACATTAATGTGTCCAGCGACTCAGGCAAGTGACATTTAAATATTTATCCTTATTCAATTTTCAAATACATATGTGAAATATTATGTTTTCTAGAAGTAACACCCAAATAATTCATACAAAAAAACTTTAACAATATTGGTGTTCAGAGATTTGGAAGTAGATTACTCTTTCGAGTGTATTTGATCTGTGCGCAGTCAGGTTCGTATGAGAGTTAGAGAACTTGACATAATTAATTAAATTACCCAATTTTAAACTTTTATTGTTAAAATAACTAACGAAAACTTTTGAAACGTAGTAAGAGTATTCTCAAGTTTATAAATTACCTTTAAAAACTTTTATTTGCACTCAATTTCTTTGACACCTACAATTCATACACTACATGAACAGTTCATTATGCCTATATCTCTCACCAAAGCAGTCCTGAAATTACATTGGTCACATAGCTCTCAATATGTCACGTTCTTGAACTATCTCACTAGAGACATTTGTTTAACCTGCACATCCGTCGTACTCAGACAAATCCACAGTCCAAATCTTGTCCATTTATTCCGCCACTGTAAACGCTTGCTGCACTGCCGAAACTCGATGTGTTGATCCAGCGCAGCTCCTTGCCGATGTCGTCATCTCCGATATATTAGTTTTCTCCACCACCGATTTTGCTTCTCCGGCGCTTTCACGAACAGGCTAAGTGCCAAACAATCACTGCTGGCTAGGCTGCAACAAGCGCTGTATACATGTGTGTCTAAATTCCCAACACGATGTAAGGGCTTGTAGTTCGAACCGTGAAGTTTTTATTTTGCAAAGGAAATCCTATGTGAAAACGTGATGTTTATCCGTGTCAAATAAATACATTGTACATTGACCTCTTCCCCTAATGCAAAACAATGAACAAAAAGATTGTTAAAAATAAATCTGAAATTATTATTATTTAATTCATAACTATCGCCTACCAAAATGAATCATACAAGAAATAAGTAAGTAGACTAACTTCATTTAATACATTAAACTTCAACAAAATATTTGAATACGTAAATTCATCATTTCACTATTATGGAAAGTGGAGACATATTTAGAAGTGTTCTCTTTGGATAATATTCAAATAAATATTCAAATGACTGTTGCAATATGTAATTAATCAAAGTTATTTTAGTATAGAGGAACGTTAATTAATTTTCTTAAAACGTCCATGTGCAATTCATGATAAATGTAAAATTTTCGGTGTGCTGCAGCTAGAAACTAGACAAATTCGCATTTTCTTTTACACACGCTAGAACTCAAACAGCTTCAAGTTTGTGTAACTTCAAGCAAAATTGGCCCTTGGCAGATTTGACACGTCATGATGGGAGCCGAGCTAATAATAAAGAAACAGCTAAGTGTATGTCCAATAATGTTGGTGCCACTGTGTCAGCGAGCAGCCAATGATCAGCTTACGTCTGCTTGAGTACGAAGACATTCTAGTCTAGTCAGTGAATCCGGACATTTTTCTGAGGCACGAGTATTTAGCGTATTGATTCTAGGTCAGGTTGACTGTCGATAGCATACACTTTACTTTCACTTGTGAAATCATATGGCAGCGGTTTTGACGCATTTTTGACAACTGAAATGCCGGTAATAAGTAAGGAAATAATTCTTGGGGATAACTCGTGCTACCCGTCTGTACGGTTACAAGACAATGATATTCGACTTGGCCAGAGCGTATACAGGACTTAGAAGTCTAGGCTGTTTCAATGTGAATACGAGAAATAATCGTGCCTGTAGCTATAGCATGCCTGCAGCACACTTTTTTTCCGTCAGATTTAGGAAAATGTTACGAACAGAAGTGCTTGAATTTTGTGTATGCATTTAAACATATATGTGTACATGTATAATATTATATATGTACATATGTGTGTGTTTATGTTAACCATATAAACATCTACTGCAATGTCAGAGCCGAACTATTGAGGTTCGTTGAAAATAGCTTAATAAATGACCATTTTCTTACGCCTTATATTATTTGGGGCCTTAAAAGGAATGTAATTATTAAGTTTTGGAATGAGCCTACTGATTATTGGAAAGTATTATCCTGCAAGCAGCATTGATAATATACGCTATATAAAATATAGATCAAGCTCTTTGAAACTAATAAGTCAATCTTAAGAATTATGTATACCGGGTAATGCATTTCTTAAATACAAGCTAAAAAAAGTACCACAACCACACTAATTCAGTAAACTTAAACTTATTTTTCGGAAAGTCATTATTTTAACAATTTGTATGGTACTCTAACACACATGCCTCTGGGGTTGCATAGTGTCATCTAAAATATGCATTGTTTTATTTAAGTGATCTTTAAAGCCACGATAGACAATAAATAGTTTCAAGTATACTTTGATACTAACCATTAACGGAATTTAAAATACCATTTTCCATTTTTAATAATTACCGACGTGCTCTTTTGTTACAGGAAGAATACTTTCCTCGCCGTCTGCATAAGATATTTCGCTTTTTTTTTATCCTTAGGATAATTAATTTTTATTTAAAAAATAAGTTAATAATAACAATTTCCTATACGTTCGAAATAAATAAATCGTACTACAGTGTACTCAGCTTTCAGACGGTAAATTTGATGTAATTTATCGTTAGTTTAATTCTATGTTTCGTAATTTACGTGCAAGCGCATGTCAAAGTCGTTGCTCGTAAGCATTGTAAAACTGGCATTTTAAAAACACAACAATAACTTATAATTATAAATACTAATATACTTAAATTATGTGAATGAATTTCGGTCAGTGCTCAACAGCGATGTTTGCAGCGTCGGAGGTGGAGGGGGGGGGTGATATGAAGACGAAAAAACGTTGGATTGAAGAGTCGTGGAAAACGGGAGACCCCCGAGGAAATCCACTGATCAACGGCAACGTCAGACAAGATACCTTGTTCGAAAATGAATATATAGGACAACTTCGCAGGGACTAAAACTCCAACTGTCTTGGCTTGACGAATCTTGAAATTATTAACTCCAACTTCTCGTTTTCAGTTTAATGATTTGAAAAAAAAAATCATCTTTCTGACATCACATGTAAGAGAGATCAACATACAAAGACGAAGAACTATAGTTGTAACTGCACGCCACAGAGAAACTTTCCTGATAACAGCGATTCTTCTAAGAAGACTAAGACGGAAATTTTCGCCCGCACATATGTTTGCTTTTCCTGGAAATTTGATTCAGTGCAGGCTAAATTACATCAGGCCCAAAAGGTTGGCAAAATGAGAGCATAACTTTTCTTGTCGGCACTTGCAACCCCGCGAGAAGACAAATCGCAATGAAGTTGATTGCGAAAATATAGGAGGCGGCTGGCGCGAAGTTTGCAGGAATCTGAGGTACACGGCCTGCACGAATACTGGGATCGTGCCGTATTTCACAGCAATTACGGCGTGCCGCGGCAGATGACACTTTTACGGCCCTGAAACTGCGTAATGTGAAATATCTGCAACGTTAATACGCCTCTGCAAATAGAATATAGAAAATGATATGAGAGAGTCCCGGCAACTCGCCAGTTTATAACAATGGTGCTATTGCGAGGGCAAAGTCCGTGCTTCTCGTGTGTTGTTTATGCCTAATAGAAGGCAAGTCGCCCGAGAGAAACAACAGGCTTTCCGGGGGTACGATGGCGAGACAACCCCGTCTCCTACTCCTAAGATATACCGGCATAACGACAACTACTGTTTCATTAAGCTAATGCGATACTTTGTATTACTACTGTAGATCATACCTTAAGCGGAACATTAACTAGTAACCATTTAATTAGATCTATTTAAGAGCGATTAAAAATTATCTGATGTCTCACGTCTTTGAACGAAATTTTGTTTTTGGCACTTGACTCTTCATCGTTGTCTTTCACAGTCATGAGCAGTCCAATAGTATTTATTGTGAAACAAAGACAGCTGACTAATTAATACGTGTATTTAACAGAACATACAACTGAGATGGCATATTTGAAAGTTTAATTGCAAATTACATTTTTCGAAAATTTGGAACAATTAAAATCACCTCGACTCTTTATTTTCCGCTTGAAATAGGTACCTGTAATATTTTATAAGTTATTTCCAATCGCCTGATTTAAACACAAATGTAAGGAAATATTGCATGCAAAATTCCATCATCCAAAATGCATCGCGATGAAGAAACTCGATAGTCCATGAGGAGAAGATCAGAGAGTCGGAATCTTTTGTTTATCGGTATTATTTGCATTGTTTCCATAACAATCACTTTCTGTAGTAGCTGCATATCACTTTCTTCCTTCCACTGAAGAGATAGTATTACAAGCAATACAGAACTGTACCAGCAGGCAAACTGGATTGTTGTCCCTAGTTTTAAAAAATATGTTAACTACAGCAAACTTTTCTTTCAGAGTAAGTTCGCTTCACTGATAGCAAAGTTTGAGTGTCGTTAAGCGTGTTCAAGTTTGTAAAAATTACAATTTTATATTTGTATGAAATAGTTAATTTTATGGACTTTACGTGGGAGTACATTTTCGCCTTATGAAAATAATATTTAATCTGCCAGTTTTCCCACAATAGCATTTCAAACTTAAAATTTGCATATTTTTACTTCAAAAAATCTTGAAAACCAGTAAACATATAAAAACCAATTACAAAAATATTTGTATTTCAAAAAATGTCAAAAATTTTAATTACTATGTGTACTGGTTTTCGAGTTTTGTGTGATGTAAAAATAGGCCTACGCCAATTATGACTTTAAAATGCCATTATGAGAAAACTGGTTGATTAATTGTAATTTATAAGAGGAAAATGTACTCTTTATGTAATGTCTGCGAAACAAACCCTATTTTATACAAACATAAAATTACGATTTTTCCCCACTTTAACGCCCTTAAAGAAAGTGGGTCAGTGACGGCCGAATATCACTAATACTTTTAAAAAAATATTTCCAAAATGAATTTTTGTAAGGACTACCAACATACATGCACTTTAATTTTACGTGTCATACACTTATATGAAATTACAGCGAATTTAATTAGAATATTTTGCTGAAAACCCACAACCACACCTGATTGCGATACCCATTTTGTTTATGAAAAGACACCGTGCATGATTCATTTGCCTAATAGCTGAGTGCTGTCTTAAAAACACGTGCAAATGAACTAGTCCTGAATCCCTTCCGCAGTCTGGTTTGAGTATTAGTAGAAGTTTTGGTTAATAAGTGCAACTGGGGCTTCTCAAGTTTTTTATGGAAGAGTGGTGTGAAGTGATGTAGTGAGTATTTAAGGGGGAGTATTAGACAATTTTATTGTATTTTCAGGTTCAGGGGCATACTATTTATTGCAATTGTATTCTCAAAATGTTCTCTATGACAAAGCATAGGATCGATTTTTGGTACATTGCTTGACATAAATAACGATGGAATATTTCATTAAATTGTCATGCAAAATCATTGCAAGTGAATTATTGGTTACCTTTCAAGAATTCTCCTGCAATGATTCTGCATAAGAAATTAATGAAAGATTCCATTATTATTTATGTCAAGCAGTTTACCAAGAATGTATCCTTTATGCTTTGTCGAAGAGAAAAATTTGATAAGATAATTTAAGTTACTGTTATAGATCAAAAACTGTAAATACAATACAACTGTGACGAATTCTTCTCGTTCAAGGCCAGATGCGTGCAGCACTTTTCTGCTGACCCAAGCTGTGCACAACGCTGGAGGCTTGGTCAGGCACAGCACTTTTCTGCTGACCCAAGCTGTGCACAACGCTGGAGGCTTGGTCAGGCACAGCACTTTTCTGCTGACCCAAGCTGTGCACAACGCTGGAGGCTTGGTCAGGCACAGCACTTTTCTGCTGACCCAAGCTGTGCACAACGCTCGAAGGCTTGTACAGGCACAGCAATTTTCATCACCGTGTTTTTATTTGATATTTGTACCAGACTTTTTTTTATGTTTTAGACACAAAATGTGACAAATTTCGCTCTTATAAAAGTTTTTTTCTCTCATACTTTTTGCGTAATGACTTGTTAAAATCAAAATTTGCATGTTTCCGTTTTAATGATTACAGTAAAACTAACTCACATACAAAACTAAAAGCATTCACAGTGAATAATAATGTAGGCTACAAGTTCATCTATATTAAATAATAAAATAAGATATTTTAGTTAAATAAAAATGCTGAAATTTAAAATAAAAGTTTTGAAAATTCAACAAATTTTTAAATATAAAAAAATATTTTATTTTGTAATTCAATATAGGTAAACTTGTAGCCTACAACATCACTATTCACTGTGAATATGTACAGTTTTATATGTAAGTTTGTTGTGTCGTCCTTAAAACGGAAACATGCAAATTTTGACTTTAACGAGTCACTACCCAAAACTGTGAGAGCTAAACAAATTTTATAAGAGCAAAATTTGTCACATTTTGTGTTCACAATAAGAAAAAAAATATCTGGTACAAATAAAACCATAAAAAACATGGCGATGATAATTGTTGTATACCGTGCAAGAGCGCCTCAAACCTAGGGCAGTTTTGCGGGTTAGAGATTCAGGAGCGACGGGGTCATAAGGGCGGCCTTGCAGCATTCTTCACATGTCACGTCGCCTCAATGAGCCAAGCGTGTGAGATTACAGCCGATCAAGTTTTACTATGGGATTTTATGTAGTGATCATTATATTGGTGGAAAGTCCATACATTCTCAATCTGAATTAGTGAATATCCAACAATTCACGCCGATGGATGGAGCAGTTTCAAATTACTGAATCTGTGTGAAACCACTGTGAAATCGGTGACTATTCACTGATTCCGATAAATAGTGCCAACAGTCCATAAGTTAATTAGTGAATGTCCGCAGATTTTCTAGTAAATTTTCACTGATTTAATAAGTTAAAACTGTTCTTTGAAAACAACTGGAAAACCCGGTGAATAAACACTGATTCTCTTGTGAGATGTTGGCACTCTTGAAGAAAATCAGTGCATATTCACAAATTAAGCAGTGACTACTTTCACTGATTCAAATAGTTGAAACTGCTCCATCTGTCAGCGTGAATCAGTGAATATTCAGTAATTCAGATTTAGAGTGTATCGGAGGTGAACGCACGATTCTGTATGGGTTTCGCAACAGTACAGTGAGTACATTTTGAAGAACAGAAGTCTGGAAATGCCGTTTGTAGCTATGTTGGAGGGCTTAGAAACAATGATTTAATGAGCATGGTGTTTTAACAATGACATTTCAGCCTTGTCCGAAGTGCGTTTTGTTTCCGACACAGGTTTATTGTGCACATTACAAATATTTCCGTAAAGAAAACGCATTTCCCTGCACATGGCAATACATTTGAAGGGCGTGTTAGGTGGCGTCTTTAACGTCGAGGTCTTCAGCGCTAGTGAAGATTGAAGAGATTTTGGTCAGCACTTAACATCTAGATCTTTAGCGCTGGTGAGAAGTGACGTGATGCGAGTATGGAGCAGTGCCGAAATGAAGGGGCGGGGGAAACGGGAGCTCTCCAAGAAAACTACTCCTTACAACACTGACATCTCCGGAATTTCATGCGGCGTTTCGCTTAAATTTCTGGAATGAAATAACCTGAGAAGTCTGTACACCTTTATGTAATAATGCAATTTAATGTGATAGACGAAGAAAGGCAATGATTTTCGATTAACTACTACTCTATATTAGCCAATTCCTTCAGATTTCTAAACACGTGTTAAATTTTTACGCGTATTATTAGGCCTATAACTTACATTATTGAACAGATTTATAAAAATATAAACTATTTACGCGTGTGTATTACTACTATCCACAGAAGAAACCTTGTGTCCGAAAATCACTGACAAAAAATTTAGTTATGTAAGAAGAGGATTAGTTTGTTGCCAGTTCAAATGAAGTTCGATTCTGGAGCCTGGAGTCATGACCTTGAATCCGGTCGACATCTTTTCTACCCTCCTTCCCTCAAATCCTACCTTTATGCAATCAAAACCTGCTGTAATTTCTATTCCTCCCTCAATATCACCTAAGTTTTCTTGAATTGCCGTCAAAATATCCCGAATTTCTCTTAGAGCCTAAAATAATTTCCTCAAAAAGAATCAAGGTGACACATTTTATTGCGCATGCAAATGAGACCGTCCTTGAGCAGCAAGTGGTCTAATCAAAGTTTTAAAAATGTTCTAAAAATGTTAGATTTTTCTTTATTTTTCGAAAATATTGATTATTCTAAAAATTTTAAAAATAATACGAGGGATTACAAAAATATAAATAATACTAACAACAAAACTTCCCAAAATTCACAAAAATTTCGAAAAAAGTTTATGAAATACTAAAGATTATTAAAAATGGTATTAATATTTTTTTTCCCAACCACTAAATAGTTTCTCTCTTTTGTCCTCCCTAAATACTCAAGTTTTCGACCAAAAAAATTTCGGCTGCTAGAGACAGCCCTGTATATGCAGAAAGTATGAACTAGAAGCGAACCGTTAACGGCATGCCAGAATATGGGCTACCGGTGCAATGTCTTTTGGTGGAAACGAGCCGACTATTTTTTGGAGTAAAGGCTAACATTTTGCCGTTAAGTCATAAATCCACTAGACTGCCACCGAAAAAAAAAGTGAAATAAATCTCTTACTGTAAACAGAAACCGATCTGTAAGACAAAGGTCGTTGTTGGATAACTGTCGAAAACTCAGTGTGCAAGAAATAGCTGAATGTCGTAAAGAATGTGGGGTTAATGAAAGCTACGATTTATCAATGCAGTAAGCTGGTGACGTCTGGCTATCGTAAAGATAATGGGCTGGTGATGGCAGCGTGTCGCAAAGACAGTTCGGGGAAATGGTGACGGCTAAATGACATGAACACAGTGGGCTGGTGCTGATTGTGTGCCATAATGACAGGACCGGTGACGTCAGACTCGTTAACACGCCGTAACAGTGAGAGTTGAGTGTCGTAGACACTGCGCCGATGACAGCTGAGTGTCGTAAAGAATGTACGCCGATGACAGCTTGAGTGTCGTAAAGAATGTACGCCGATGACAGCTTGAGTGTCGTAAAGAATGTACGCCGATGACGGCTTGAGTGTCGTAAAGAATGTACGCCGATGACAGCTTGAGTGTCGTAAAGATAGTGGGCCAATGACGGCCGAATCATCACTAATACTTTAACATTCCAAAACATAATTTTCATATACACTATCAGCATACATGCAGTTCAGGTTTACACATGATCTATTGTATGTAATTACAATGAATTTAATTCAAAACTTTGGCTAATAACTCCTTCAAGAGACATTATTGAATATATTACATCATCAAGCAATTGTTCTGGTATCAAATTAACATATTGTTATGAGATTGCAGACAATGCGTTTTCTGGGACAACTTTTATCAGTCATTTTAAATCAGGCACAGTAACTCTGGCTTACCGTCAAATGCCAGTAAGATTCCGAGGAGCAAGCTATTAAGAGTTTGGAATCTTTTTCGAGACGAACTGTTAACCATCACTAGCCACTGATGTAAATTTCGATATTTTTAGCTATCTCCCATCTCGTAGATACTTTTTCAGTTAAAGAGAATAATGTATAAAATATCAATCCGAGATAAAATACGCGCTTTGAGTAATAACAGTGCAAAGTCGCTGAATAGTAATTCGCCTGAATGTACGTGTCAGCGATTTGATGATGATTAGTAGGGGTTACGTTTATTTGCCAATATTCGTCTTTGTTGTAAAATGCATCGCTTCAGTGTATTTATTGAGAAGTCTGACTACTACATATTCTTATAGATATTAATTTTGTGCAAGAAAAATATGCCAGTCCAATGTCTTTATCGAGATGGTAGACGACCATCCAGAAAATAACATTATTATTTTAACAGTCCTGGACATTATCTCTTATGTCTATGAAGTGTCCTCTGAAATCCATCGGGCCACTGTTTTTATTGTGACAGTTGACCCTTATCGAGGAATAACTGTCAAGCCCTTATCCACTCAGAATCTTCCCGCCGATATCCGTTTAGTGATCCAACTGGCTGACGTGACTCGGTGGATGCTTCATGGAGAGCACATTTAAGTATCCGAGAATGATGGTAGAAGTGAGTTGTTGGTGTCAGGTGAGTGTGTCCTCCCTTGTCCTAACACTGGCAGAGTTAGAGCGAATCTGCTGCCACTAGTGCAATAATGGGTATTCGATATTTTGTTAGGCAATATTGTATGAGTATTATAGCTAGGCAAAAGGTTCTTCTCAACATGTGCAGTCTGTCAGTGGAGACTTTGCTTTCACGAATTGTGAGCTGTGGTTGAGCTCTAGCTCCCTGTCCATTGTGCTGATGTCAACATTAAGAAATCATACAAACACGGGAGACAACGATAACACAAATTGTGTACTGCAGGAGGTATCTAACTCCAGCACAGTGTGCTTTTGCCAATGTGAAGAAATTATACAAACCCAGGTGACCCTGATGTCATGAATTGTGTGCTGTGGAGGATCTATAGACCCCTGCTCAGTGTGCTGATGTCAGCGTGAAAAAATCTCACAAACGTTAGGGAATGTGATGGTCTCAGTGGCTAGAACACTCGCCTCCCAACAAGGAGATCCGTTTTCGAGTTCCTGCGGGGTTAGTTCCCGGATTTTCGCACGTAGAAATCGTACCGTACGATGCTGTTTGTCAACGGGTTTTCTCGGGGAACTCCCACTTCCCTCACACCTTCATTCTGGTGCTGCTCCATACTCACTCCATGGCATGCCTCACCAGTACTGAAGACCTAAATGCAATTTCTTCAGTCAATCATACAAACGCGGGAGAGACAATTGTGTACTGTGCGGGATCACCAGCTCTTGTCCAGCGAGATGTCAACGTGAAGAAATCATACAAACACGGAAGACCATGACATCCTGAACTGTGTGACCTGGGGAGGGAATTCTTATATCTCTGCCCAGTGTACTGATGTCAGCCTGAAGAAACCATACAAACGCGGGAGAAACTGCTGGGTACATTTGTGTTCTTTCAAGGTAGCTAAAGACATTGTCATCTAATCAGTGAAGACTAAGAATAAATAAATGTGATACGTTTATGTTCCGATCTACTATCTATAAAACTACTGACAGGGAAACGGGTTTGGAAATCTCAGTAGGTAAAAAATCCCTCTTAATCTTGAATATATTCTGACACTGTATCGAGATATGAGGCATGTAGCATAAGTTAGAAACTGTAAAATACAACTACTTCCATCACCTCTTTGTCTCACGTGGTTATACGGAGTGTGTGTTATTTGGCTCTTTTGCCGCTCGTCACAGTTTTTCTGGTACCAAACAGCTGACCGCTGTGTGGAAATTACATCACACTATAATCGGTGTTCTGCACCGAAAAATTCGTAATTTTGTAACTATACCAAACACTTTCAAGCTGTCACACATTACAATAATAGTGATTTCTCACAGATAAACTATATTTCCTTTTCCATAGTTTTCGTTTAAGCGCATGTCAACAGAGATTAGACTATTTTAGCTATTTACCGAAAGTAAATAATTTTGAATGAATGTAAATGCATTAAGGTACAGAATGAAGCTTGCATTATTTTATGTAAACATTAGTTTTTAAAATGCAGGCGCCCAAAGATAGAATCAAAAATGTTTTTACTGCAAACAGTTTTTAAGAGAAATAAAAAGTTTTCCTTGTGTAGCTTAATACGTTTACTTTCACTCTAAGCTATTTCATTCGTATTGTTTGAATAGTTCGTTTGAATAGTTTTAACTTTAGGTAAGTAGCGAAAAGAGTCAACTCGCTACTTTGAAATGCGCTTTTACTAAAATTAAGGAAATGAAAAATATTTTTTCTTGTGGGAAATTATTACAATCAGAAAATCACAAATTTTCCATTGCCTTAATGGTTTGGAATCATCTTGCCGATACTTATTAAGTGTGTCTTAAAAAACATCCAGCCAGTGTCTTTGTTATAGCGGCCGACCACTGACTCCAAAGCGGTATCACACAGTCAAAGGTCCAGATTATTCTCGCTTATACACATTTAGTGTCGTGAAAAATATGTTGAGTTGGGGTTATTCTGGTGACTTGGCGAAGTGCCGTCATCTTTATTACAAAGTCTGGACATTGTATCGAAATAGTCAGTCTGCTGTCTACAAGCATTGACGATAATTTGTATACTTAGCCGACGTATTGTCAATGTTTTGCCGAAAGCTTGTTTTGGCTGGAAAACTCAGAATATTTGAGCGTTTGTTTAAATGGTAGCACTGATGTATTTTATTTATTTGTTTTTGACAATCATTCCCTCCGACCAGTATTTTTTTCTCGTCGGTCCTTATCGACTGATCTGTCAGTCATTACATTCACCGCCAGAGGCACCTTTGTCGATCGTTTAATCGAGCACTTTATTCCCTACCGTTTAACTAGTCAGCACCAGTATGACTTTAACTATTTACAAATAAAAACATAAGTTTTTCTTAACCTAGGAAAAAGGACTTTCATATTTTGGTTCCAAGTTGATTTCTATAGAAAAATTTAATATTTGTAGTTACTTAATTATTTTCAAAAGACAAGTTATTAGGATTGGTTGTTTATGGAATGCAAAATTTACCCCTGTAGGTATCTTGTCGTGTCTTCTCGACGTTAGCAGCTAGGAGAACCGACATTCGTGAACTAACTAGATGAGTCTTAACTGGCTTTACATGCCCTCACAAGCAAACTGATTCTATTGTCGTGTGTATATCATATTGCAGTTAAGTACTGTGTTTAATATGTTGTATGCGAGAACATCACCCTTACAGTCATGACTTCTTTTGTAGCACTTGGCCCTAAAACGTTTGATGAGATGAGTAATTTTTCGCTTGTTGTATCTATAGAAGGTGTTCGAATTTTTAGATAAAATATACGTTTAAAATGTTTTAGGTACTCACCAACAGCGAAGTGCATGGGCCAAAGTAGATTGATCACATTATCGCAGTTTAAAATCGTTCGTTTCATTTATAAATGCATATGTAGCACTCATGAAGTACCGCTGGGTACTCCCCCAGCTCAAAGCACAACACACCAGCTCGTTTCTGTATGGTGTATTCGCCATTAAACGACTCGATTTTTTTATCTGAAATGAAAATGTTTACCTTATTAGTAAGTATTTGCTACGAATGTTTTGCTCCAACAGTTGTTATGCTCGTGGAAGAAGTTCTAAAGCAAACGCGTTTTTGCTGTAAGAATGGTGTATTCGCAACGGCCTTCAATATCCGTAACTGCTTTGACGTCATCGAACTAGGCAGACGCTAGAGAGTTATACAATACATGTACATCAAACACATTTATAAGTATAGTGCGTTAAATGTGAGTTTGTTTTCTCACAATGGATAAGTATCAGTACGTGTCGTTAAACAAATGAGCCATTCTACCCTGAAATTGTTTTATGAGTACCACAACAGCGATATGGGTTTGTTTCCCAGGTGGACCACTCTCGAATTTCGCCTGTGGGTACCGTGGCAGACGTTGACATGGTCCACAGGCTTTTCTGGTGTGATTCCGTTTCCCTTGCCATTATATTCCATCACAGTAAAGACTTATCTTGAATTACCCTTAAGCACTAATACAAATATATTCAATCCATTCTTAGTTACTTGTATATGCACGTAGTTACGTACTCGCGTTTATGGGCATGCTAAGTTGTAAATACACATAAGTACAAACACATAGAGATGTTTACCTTGCTATAAACATATATACATACATGCATTCATACATGCATACATGCATACATACATACATGCATACATACATACATGCATACATACATACATACATACAGATACAGACACACACACACATATATATATAGCCTATATATATAAGTTTGTGTGTGTATGCATGTATATAAAGGCCATTCACGATAAAGTGAACACTGCATAAAGTTTCCTTTGCAGCCATACTTACGATTTCAAACATGAATACTTCCATGTAACTAAAAACCAGTGTAAAGGTTTCAACATTCGCAAAAGTTAACATCTATTGGCCCAATAAAATATATTTTTTAATTAATTGCAAGTTCTGCCGAGTGGTCAGTTTATAGTGAACAGCCTATACACATATTTACACACATACGTCTATACCGAGAATTGTGGAGCAGTTGCAAAACACTCACCTCGTATTCGGGAGGATCCGGGTTCGATCCCCGGTTCCAGCCATCCTGATTTTAGTTTTCTAAATCTATCTAGGCTAATGATGGTATGGTTCCTTTAAACAAACCCTGGCCGATTCCTTCCCTCTTTCCCTCATGTTCCCTTACCAAGGCCATGACGTGCTGTTCGACGGCATGTCAATTCACATACACTTATATATATATATATATATATATATATATATATATATATATATATATATATATATATATATATATATACACACACACACACACACACACATTCAAAATATGTATGTAGTCAAAATTCTGTTCGCTAACGTAAGAACGATTGTACTACACTAAGCTACAAAAATAAATGTTTCCATACAACAAACACAAAACATGATCCCACCGGTACAAATGTACGTAAATACATGCCAAGACTGTAATTTTGATTCTTTTGTCCATTTCTGAATTACTGTATGATCATTTTAGCTTACCCTAAAAATTCAGAGAAATTTCGAGAACACCTGCAATATTTTATTTATTTCTTTTATCAATAATTTCCTCAACTCAATAAAGGAAATTTTTTTTTCGTATGTGGTAATGTGAAATGTGATGGAGTCCAGTAAAATGTAATTAAAAATGTAAATTTCCTTCTCGGTTTTTACCAAAGTTTCTACGTTACAAGTGATTTTAAGTGCTAGCTTCTCTCTATATGATTTAGTGTGTGTTTTTTTTTTCAGTCAGTTTATGCACTCATTTCAAGGGTTCTTAGTTAAGAAATATACAAAAAGCAGTTTTAAAAAGAATAACATTTTACCGTCTGGTTTCGTACGGCCAACAGCAAGTTATAATAACAGCAAATATTATAAAGCATGTTGTTCAGTAGACTTCAGATAGACTTTCATATAAGTCAACTGAGCAAAGTAACAGTACTCAATTTATTAATAATTGCTCAAAGTATTCATTAAGGAGATTTGTCATCTTTATCTGACATATTACGAAAAAGGCTTGGTGGGAAAAGACATTAATTTTACAAGGCTTGGGAAATAGACATCACTTCCGAGTAAATAACAGTGGAAGTAAAATTTCTTTGAAAATAAATAAGGAACCGAGAAATGTCCTCCATTTCAGTACTTTGTGTCATTAGTTGATTACGTTACCACATTTTATGTCGCATTTAATTTAGCCTCTTTAAGCTACTGTACACGTCATGTTGAAATGACACTGCAACATAAATGGTATTACATTTCCTAATTTCTTCATTATGGATACGTATTTTAAAAACATTTTTTACAAGGTACACTGAACGAAGTAATCGTTGACACGAAGGTTGGTGTATACAAAAACGAGGATGCAGTAAAGGGCAAGAATTATTTGAGTTTAAAAGCGCAAAATTAATAGCGGAATAGGTATCGTGTTACGGTGAGGTCATATTCCTGTAACAATTAGCTATGGTTTACGAACCTTCCGTCGCTTATGTGCTGCCCACTCCCTCCTTGATTATGTTGAGTCATACTCCCCTCTCTCTGGCGGCAACAACCCTGGCGGTATTTTCTCAAGCTGGAGGGTGGGGATTCCAGTCGGCGTACAGCGCCCTAATGGACGAAGTGCGCGGTCACATTTGCACCGGTGTGCTCGGGGACCGGATCCCGGGCGGCGAGGCCACGCCGACCGACAAGTAAACTCAGTCGACAACGGCGTGCGGCTGGTGTACAGCAACTCTACATTCCTACACACGCTATCAATACGCAATCGTCACAACCGGACGTCTACATGACAAAGGATTCTAACAGAAATGATGATCCTGATAAGCAGCATGTAACCATTTATTGTCATTGATAAGTCACATATGTTAACGCCCAAACTTGGTTGTTTCACAGTGCTTTTGAAAATATGTTTTAAAGCCACATAATATTTACATCGAGAATTACTACATAGTACTGCCAAAAAATTTATCACAATTTGCACCTACTTTTTTGCTAGCTATAAACGTAATAGTATTACCGGTTTTTGCTCCCAAAGTATTAACAATTTTTCTATAAAAATTATCTAAAATCAAATTTTTTTTTGTGAAGTGACTGTGCCTTACGGTACCAAGTGGTTGCATAGAATTCTGCATCGTATGACTTACCATAGTCCTAAATTTTTCTAAATATTTAGTTTAAAAAGTTTTAAGTTTTTTTGCACCAATGTGAAAAATTGCAACCTATCGTGGTCTTAAACGGTATACGAGAAGCAAAATTCTTGCACAGCGTACCTTCTTGTAACCAACTACGCGAGTTAAGTAATACAGTTCGTACAGAACCTGCCTGGAAGAAACAGGAAATATTCCGTTTTGTAAGGCGAACAAAGAAATATAATTCAGCAAGCACAGTACTACCTTCCTCCTTCAGTAAATGCGTTAATGTTGGTTGTACTCAGCACTTCGCATGCCATGAAACACAGTCATCAGTAGTTCCGTCTGGTTTCTGTTGTGAAACCAGTTATTTGTTGATTGCTTTGTGGATTTACATGTTTTAAATAACTTGCAGGGCAAACATGGTAGTTTGTGTTACAAGCGAATATATTGATCGTCTTTAATGAGAATTGGTTTAATTAAATATGATGATGATTGTTAAGACATCTGTTATTGTCACTAAAAAAGCGGGCTTTAAGAACGATAAGTGACTACTTACTTAAAAGAGATAATCAGACAGTTAACCTTCGAATTTACAACGGAACTCGCGACTGTTTCTGTGGAAAATAATTTGTCATCGTTCTAAAATCATTTACGTTTAACAAAGAATTCGTTAGCAAATGGTTACATAAATGTTTTTTCTTAATGCACCGCGTGATTGTTCTTTTACAAAAGACTATCATATAAATGTTATAAAATATATTTAGACTATATAGCGGCGTTTCCTCTAGGCAAACATTTAAAAAGCATTTTCAGTCCATACGAAAACCATGCATGAAAGTGTTCATTTTGTATTGTTGGGTTACAAAAAATTACTCGGCATCTAGTTTCCAAACATAGGTTATAAAACATAAAATGTTCTTCGTTTTGTATTTTGGGCAACTGATTTTTCACAGCTTGGATAAAATTGTTAATTTCATTCACTTAATCATGAACACTCTTTTCCGACCGTTATTCTCAGAGCGAATAATGAGTGTGTTCACGACCTTTCAGAAGTGGTATGACCTTAGTATAGGTACGTATTTATACAGTGCTATTACTGAAACTTAACTGTTTCATAACGCAAAAGTTTCACTCAAAACATTTTCTGCTCAATCAGTAAACAACTCCTGTTTGTTTTATTAATAGCTAACAATACAGGGTTCAAAAGTATTTTAACAAGAAGAAGCAAAATTCGTTGTGTAGGCTATTATCGAAGTTTATATTTCAAATAATCGTACAAACCTTTCACAGTGACTTTGAAAACCAAAGTTAACGTTGTAGACACTTTGGCAGATATCGTTGCCCATTGTTAAAATATTGCTTCATGGTAAATTTTAAAACACCGAAAAATTAAAATCGACATTTTAAAACGGAATCCTAAAAATAAGATTCTATAACATGCTACAACTCTTTGCCATATTCGTGCAGTAAAGAATTATTAACAAAATGTTCCAAGTACTGTCCCGTTTAACCACCCTGAAAAAAAAAAAACATATTTTTTTCAGTTCGCGTCAGCAAAATAAAATCAATATAGCCCTAAAATATAGCTACTTCCGGCGTAATTTCTTTGCAACATGTTACATTAACAAAATATTTGTCTGTGGAATTTGGATCGAACGTACAAGAACACATGAAAAATACAGACGAATAAACGTTGTTAGATTATAACTGCCTTAAAATATGAATTTTAGATGTTAATGTTTGATTTTAAAAATATGTTCTGGCAGTTTGCTATGTAGTTTTTCTATGCAAAGTGGTTAACAATTTTTATGTAATACATTAATTCATACCTCATGTAACTTTTTTTTGTTTTTAAGTAATGTTAACTTCTTGAATCGTACAAGTTTTAAATGGCCTATAATGTTTACTAACGTACGCGATAAAATAAATCAATATTGTTATTTATGGTTGCCTAAGCACCTTTTTAAAGCAAAATATCTACACGTGAAACTAAGAAAAATACTATTTGGTTGTTGTTTTGCAGTATGTTCTGCATTTTTAAATCTCTAATTAACTTCGAGTTTCTCCATTAAAAATATGCCCAAACGGTTTTATTAGATAAATACGTAATTGTAAATGTATTGTTTAGTTGGTAATATTTGTTGTACTTCTCTGAGAATGCAGTTGTTGCTTTAAAAATTCTCAATGTTAGTTGGCATGTTTTAGTAATCCCAAATGAAGAAATAAATCGGTAATTATTTAATTTTAGTTATGTAATTTATCTTACTAAATAAATTCTGAAAACCTAACATTTATTAGCAACCAAACAACAAATATTAGAACAAAACATTTTGCATGATTATTGCTGTGGTGCCGCTGATTAATTATTTATTATTCCTTTGCGTCAAAAATTTTCTTACAAAATAGCTAACGACAGAATTTTTATTTATTTGTGTTTATTTATGTTTGACAAGCATGTTTTTGATTAACAATACAACCAACGAAAAATAACCTTTTCAAAATGTATTTAATTAGTCATAATATAAACAGTATGTTCAATACCTATATAGTGTAAAATATTTTGTTTTCATCAATCAACTACTTTTTTACTTTCAGCCATCTCATTAAGTAGCTGGAATTTATATCATGCATCACTTTTTATTTCTTCGTCGTTTTAAAGATAACAGAAAAACATTTTTAACATATGACTCAATCTTAGCTGAATATGTTGCGTAACATTACGTGCTTCATATCTAAATCACCAAGGCATAATAAAACAAGAACACTTTTGTAAAATATAACATTTTGAAAATTAATTTTGACTCACAATAAAGGAAATAAATACAAAATAATACATATTAGCAAAACGCGAAAAAAAATATATATAAAATTTAATTTGTAATGTTTGTAAAAAGAGACACGATTAGTTATTTCCCTCAATGATCATGAGCGGCGTGAATTTGAACTATACGTGCGTAATATGGAGCACATATTGTTAACGTGGTTGCTGGAGAAATAAGCACTGCATTAAATAACATAAAAAAGCAAAAACCGCTGTGATGTGATCAGTTCCGAAGCTCTCATCGACGAGTTTCTTTTGGGTTGCTAATTACTTTTCATTTGCCAATAAATAACGTTTGTGTTCATTCGATTTTTAGCATTTAAACAGGAAAACCTTATTCGTGGCTTAAAACAGGATGAATTAGGACTTAATGGTATTAATTGTTTTGTGCAGGAACACAAGATGTTTTCAAAATTGCAAGTCAATATTTTGGGAGATGAACTCTCACGCATAGAGGAACAAAAAATGTTACGTGGACATACGTCTGAAAACGCATTGTTTTTGCACTACAGTTCGCAATACATGATGTAAAGTTCATAGCGCGGGCTACTGGATCATGTCACTGTGCAACGTCATTACAGCTGTACTGTACATTGCACATTACTCCGCTATGTCACTAACCCATAAACAGTAGTATTAACTGTGAAAATTATAGAACCAGCGAGAGATCTTGGCCAGCGCTCAACATCGAGGTCTTAAGGGTGCCGCCTACCCGCGCGTGAGAGGCTCAAAAGCGACGGAGCAGTAAGGTCGACCTTGAAGCGCGCATCAAACGAGCCAAACGCTGAGCTAGCGTGCAAGCTTCCCGACGAACGGTTTTACAATGGGACAGTGAGCGGTGGCCATATAATTTCACTGGTGGAAAGTTCAGTGCAGGTCGCAATCTGAATTTCACATACATCCGGTTAGTAAATGTTACAGTACGGAAGTCTGAATAGGCCGTTTTTAGACATGTTGGAGGACTTATGAACAGTGTAATGAGCATGGTGTCTTAACAATTAGGCTCCGACCTTGTCTAAAGTTTGTTTTCTTTTCGTACGTTGGCACAATGGGCACACGTGGAAGTGTTTCGTAAAAAAAAAAAACCTGTTTACGAACACTCTGCAACGCATTTGAAGCGTGGGGTATGCGGCCGCCTTAAGGTTCTCATCTAGGTAGGCTACGATGGTGTATGTGATGCCAAGAACCGATGTAGCGTAAAGAGTGACGTAGGTCGGCATCGCCTCTACACGCAAACCCAGCAACTGGCGCGCAGAGCTTTATTTACTATTATTCACTTTCCTATGGGACTTCAAGTGGTGATCGTACTATTTTATTTGCGATATTTATGATTCGAATCCAGCTCTTATTTCTATTATTGTATTTTTTGAATCCGGTTGGAATATTTCCTAGATACTGCAGTTTAAAAACAATGTGTTTTTAGCCATTTTGAGACTCTTGAAAATCGTGTTTCCAAAAAGCGATCCTAATTCTTAAACTGATAGAAACATTATTTGACATGTGTTCTCTTTCCATAGATGTACAAAAGCGATGCGCGTTGATATGTTTGTTCCAAATATGAATACCTGTAACTCTCTGCAATGCGTTTCAAACGCAGGTATATAGGAACCTTAAGTGCTGGTGAGGGGGGACATGGTGTGATTATGGAGCAGCTCCGGAAAGAAAGAGGGGGGAAACGGGAGATCCCCGAGAAAACCCGCAGACCAACGGCATAATTCATGAAAATTATAGGAGCACGTGAACAGATATCGTTGAAACACCGAACACAAAGAAATTGTTCAAAATGCCCCGCATCAACACGAACACACAGATCGACCCGCCGTAGCATCGAATGCCGGACACGTTGATGCATCCTTGGGGAATTTCTGATTCGTCCGCACCCCGCCACAACTCTACGTTGGAGTACTCAATGGTTAGGGCCCGGTAATTTTCGCGAAAAGAATTTTGCCCCACTTTGTTTCAGTGACTTACGTGCGTACCTGCAGCTCAACTTCATGACTATTGGCAGAGTGTTTTCGTGCAGTGTCATTGTTCATTTGACTGTGCCAATCAGTACATGGATAACTGTGACACATCACGTCTGTGATTTGCGAGTTTAACCTCCAGACGTATGTTACGGCATCCAATCACTGAACACACAGCAGAGATGAAGGTGCGTGCGTAAGGAACTGAAACAAAGTGCTGCAAAAATCTTTTCGCGAAAACTACCGGGCCCTATCAATGGTGAACAGCTTCGTGTACACGTCCCACTGCAGCACCCTCCATGCTTAGAGATGGTGGAATACTCCATTGTGAACAGCTTCGTGTACACGTCCCACTGCAGCACACGCCATGCTTAGAGATGGTGAAAAACCGCGAGAATATTTCCCGCCAGCATATTCCACAAACCAATGTATAGAGTCGATGATTTTTCATGAAAATTATCCTTTACCACTTTGTTTCAAATGCCTTGCGTATGTAGCTCTGGTTCGTCAGTGATTGGAGGTTTTTACTCTCAGCGTTTTTGGGTAATACCCTCAAATCACAGACGTGTGCTGTTACATTTAACGTTGTTTCGATAGGCACAGTCAAATGAACGAGCTTCTGAAAAAAATACTCTGCCAGTAACCGCTACGCAGAGCTGTAGATGTGCACTTTGAGGCGTTGAAACAAACTGGTGCAGAATTATTTTCGCCAGTTTATAGGTAGAGACACGATTTTATGGGGGGAAATATTTTTGCAACATTTGGTTTCAATGCGTCGTGTTCACATCTGCAGCTCTGCAACATCGTCTGCGATTGGATGATTTTACTCTCACTTGCCTTGTCAAATGACAGACGTACGGAGTCACAATATTGTTATTCTGATTGGTGCAGTCAGACGAGAGACGTGTCTGAACAAAGACAGGCTGCCAGTAACTATGAAGTACAGCTGCCGATGTTCATGTGAGACACTGGAACAAAGTGGGGCAAAAATGTGTTCGCGACAAAATCGTAACTCTAGTTAAAGGACGATTGTTGTATGCTATGGTCAAGTTGCTCACAGACGTTCAGTCGTAGCGCGTCAGAACTAGTACTGGCTCAGTCAAATAGGGACTCGCCCGTAAGGACAGAAAAGCGTCAGAAATGAATAGATTACATTGAAGCCTAGCAGACAGTCAACTTTTTTGCGTGGTATATCTAGGGCCCGGTAGTTTTCGCGAATAGATTTTTGCATCACTTTGTTTCAGTGTCTTCCGTGTTCACCTGCACCTCAACCTCATGATTATTTGCAGAGTGTTTTTGTGCAGAGTCGTTACTCATTTGACTGTGCCAATCAGTACATGGTTAACTGAGACAATATCACGTCTGTGATTTGCAGGTTTAACCTCAACACGCTGGGTGTTACGGCATCCAATCACTGACCACATATCAGAGCTGCAGGTGCGTACGTAAGGCAGTAAAACAAAGTGCTGTAAAAATTTTCGCGTAGTCTACCGGATCCTAGGTATATCACCATCCCTCGTGATGCTTGACCCACTTCGAGAAATGTGTTGCGCACAATTCAACACTGAATATAATCTTATTGGTCACCCCAAAATATTTCGTCATCATGGAGCTTATTAGTTTTTTTTCTGGTGACCACAAATATGTTTTGCTGTCCCCAATAAAGTCTTGCAGTAAGAACAAAAAAGTTTTGTTGTCCGCTACAAAATTATTTCGTGATGTCCATGTTGTCATACCATTTTGTAGTTACCACAAAACCGGTTTTTCTGTGAATGATTCGTTCGACTTATCTGGTATGGGCCTGCCTACAGTAGCGATGGCATTCCACAGCATCATGATCCTGCCCACGCTACGAATTCTTCGTCATATATTGCGAACTTTGTAGTGCAGAAACGGTAAATTTTTGGACCTATAACCATAGGCTATAACTAGAGCCACGATTTTATGGCGAAAAGATTTTTGCAACATTTGGTTTCGATGCGTCATGTGCACACCTGCAGCTCTGATACATCGTCTGTGGTTGGATGATTTTACTCTCACTGGCCTTGGCAAATTTCAGACGTACACACTCATAATAATATTATTCTGATTGGTGCAGTAAAATGAGAAACGTGTCTGAACAAAGACACGCTGCCAATAAC
This sequence comes from Medauroidea extradentata, assembly GCA_003012365.1. Classification (NCBI taxonomy): domain Eukaryota; kingdom Metazoa; phylum Arthropoda; class Insecta; order Phasmatodea; family Phasmatidae; genus Medauroidea; species Medauroidea extradentata. Next base: position 10,435 of record PNEQ01024964.1, on the reverse strand, counting down.
CTTGAAACAGAACTGCCGATGTGCACGTGAGTCACTGAAACAAAGTGGGGCAAAAATATTTTCGCGACAAAATCGTGGCCCTAGCTATAACATTTTTTGTATCTCTATATTTAAGGAAACTTTCCCCAAAATATTTACATGAAATTTTACATCAGCCTGTATAGTCGCACTACCGTAAAATTAAATCTCATTTTTAATTTAAAACATTATAAAAATACTTCTTTTTACATTGTTAAGAATGCCGTTTTTTAGGCCATCGTGTACCTGTTCATGCTCTTTAGCAAATGTTTCTTGTTCTTTCTATAATCAAGCAAATATACATGTATGCATTTGGCTAATTATCTGCTAGCTTTCTTAATTTAAAAATACTACTCCAGAAAACATCGTTAATTGGGACTAATGCCTTAGTAATTTTTTTTAATGAAACACAAATTTGTAGTTGATTTCCAGGGTAGAATTACAGCCAATATTTTCACTTTACTAACAAATACTAAATACACTGTCGACTTAAATTTTCTTTTAAGAGCGCTCTGCACTCCTCCTCCTGCTCTTCTATACTTGTACCAAACACTGTTCCACGTTTACACATTAAATTAACACTAACTTCCACAAATAAATATTTTTTCGTTCCACGATTTTAGCACAAGTACATGTCAAAATAGCGCTTTGCTTGTTTTCGCTACTTATCCAAAGCTAAAGCTATCAAAACCGTACGAATGAAACAATTTTGTGCGAAAGTAACTGTATCAAGCTACAGAATGATACATTTGTTATTTCACTTAAAAAGTATTTGTTTGGAAAATAGCACTCAAAGATATGCAAAAAATTTGGTACATTCAAGAATATTTTAAAATACAAACTATTTGCACCTGAAATCACAAAGGTTGCATTTTGTAGGTTAACACATCTACATTCATAGAAAGATTTTTCATTCCTACCTTTTGAATATTTTTTACACTGGGTAAGGAGCAAAAATAGTCAAATCGGAACATTGACACGCACTTGTGCGAGAACTATGGAAGCGAAAAATGCTTTATTTTAGGAAAATTACTATTTATGAAATGTGTAAGAGTTGAACAGCATTTGGCACGTATATAAACTTGCGAATTTTTCGGTGAAAAGCGCCATTAAGATTTCCGTAATTATTAAATATTTGTACGTTACATGGTTTGTTTCGTAGACATACATTGAGACTATTTCGCTGTGCGATGAAAATATTTTAATTTCCGTAGTTCTTTTATAATGGCGTGTCAGAGTCCGAATTTGCTTAAAACCATTTTATCCTTTAAAAGAAAACAAACTGAACTAACGAAATAAAATAATTCAAACCGAAGAACAGTATCACGGACTAAACAAAGACATGTACAACAACCACACTGAATATTTCGGTATTAAAAAAATAATTTTAAATAAACTTGCTAGCACTGTAGCTACAATTTTTTTAATACAGTAAAAATATTTGGTGGGATTTTTATTCATGACTTGGTGTAGTCCGCAACGCTGTGCTTCGGTGTAAATTACTTCATATATTTATGACCACTGGTTTTCCTTTCGAGCACAAAACCGTTTTATGCAAATTTTTCAAAATCGATTAAGGGTAAAAATTTTCATTATAGTAAATATCTGTCATACTGTGTGTCTACAATTCAAAACGTGTCTCCTACAAATATAAAAATTACTGGAACAAAGTAAATTTTTGTTTGTACTCGCCCCTAAAGTTATCAAGGCGTAATGTCAAATCACTCCGTTCCTGACCCACGCTACAAAGGTACGCCGTGTTTGCTGTCGCAATGCAGCCGGTTTAAACGAATCTGTTCGTGCATCCCCCTCGCAGCGTACCTTTTAACGGGGTCACTCGACTGCGCTTAAGTGGCAGCGTACACACACACGTATATGTGTGCATGTAACAAGTGACGCGAGAGGCCAAGCTCGGCCCGCTTGCCCCAGACTCGCCGGTCGATGGTCGCTCTCTCACGTCTAGTGTGTGAGAATGTGGTCGTGGAAGGTTAGCAGCGAGGGTTGGCGGGGGGAAAACTCGCCGGCTGATGAATGAGGAACGTGCGTGCGTATGTTCACTCCCGTCATTTGCATGTCGTCAATTCATTGGCTTGACCTAGCTATGCGGTTAAGGCACCCGCCTGGCTTGACGTATTTTAAGAACTAGTGAGATATTTTGGTCAGCTCTCTACAACGAGATCTTTACTAGTGCGGGGTGACATCAGGTCAGTATGCAGCAGCACCAGTATGAAGGGGCGGGTAAATGGGAGATCCCTGAGACAACCCGCTGACCAGCGGCATCGTCCGGCACGATTCCTATTGGCGAAAATCCGAGATTATAACCCGGATCACACTGGTGTGAGGCGAAAGGTCTGACCTTAAGAGTGCCTGGTAGTTAAATAGACTTTGAAAACATCAATTAAGTTCTACGCATTTTTCGGAGCCAATATGGATAAAATACTCAATGACAATCCTAGGTAATGGTGTTTGCCAATTTTATGAGTAAATATTTATCCGAAATTACAAATTCGTGATCTCTTGCGCCGCAGTTAAATGCACGAGGCTCCGGCGTTAGAGATAGTGCCTCAGAAGTTCGTAACACTGGAAACAATTTTGTTTAAAATGTTGGCTAAAACCATAGTCTAGGATTACTATTGTTTAATTTTCGCAAATTGGCTTCAAGAAACCAACAGCTATTAGCGTTGAATTATGTAGCACGCTCTCTTAAGTGCTCGGTCCAGAAGTGAGGAAGCAGTAAAGACGACACAACACATGCATCACGCCGAACTAACGTGCAGTCTTCTCGTCTACAGCTCGTCTATACGAGACATTCGGTGCTGAACACGCCATTTTACGACGTCATATCAAACATAAAGAGATACTCTACACATCTTTATACCTAGAGAAAGGAATAATTCGCTAGTTCAATGACCGACGTGTTAGAATCCACTGTCCTATACATACTCGAGCCCATCCATTCGTTCATTGTCTGTTGCTCCAGTGAGTAGCAGCTCATGGCATGGGCAAACGGTCGAGGCTTGTGTATAAATAGGACAACGGATTCTTACACGAATGACGTTGAACGCGAAATATTCCTTTCCCTAGGTATACCTTTTAAAATATATTGTGCCAACACGTTCGCACGTAAAAGGGCCGCAAAAATACCAATTTTCGCCATTTTAAACATCAAAAATATTTTCCTTGAAGAGTAGCGGTAAGCTTTAAATGGGTATAAAACGTGTAAAGTTATTTGAACGATATTGCTAAGCGGACGTCAATCATGTGCGTACAGCAGTTTTCGAATAACCTCGTAACGGCCGAAGCTCTGCAGATCGTTCGTAGGCCAGCGCAGGCGCCCGCCTTAAGGCCAGCGATTTTGGAAATAAATGTATCATGATTTGTAGATAATTACTAATTTTGGTCACATTAACCTCATAGTTTTCAAGATTTTTGCTCACAAATTAAAAACAATATTGATGTCAAAATATTACAAAATCAAGCAGAATAATTTTTTTTCGAGTAACGATGCATTAAATTTTCAAATCGCATACATGGAATTGTGCCTCATACGACTGTTATTAGACTTGAAGTTTTTCAGAGCATTCAGTTAAAAAAAAGTTATATTGTTTGTATCAATGTGTCAAATGTACCTACCATCGCCTATGGCTGTACAAGTGCAATTTTTTTCCATGAGTTTTAAGGGTTTTCCGTTGTTTTACGATTTCAAATCAAAGTAAATGAGACAAAGTCATGAACCCCAGTGGGGATATAATTTGCAGATAGGGCTATTTTATCAACACGATTATAATCACATTAACCATAATTATTTTGCTAGGAAAAGGTTTTGAAAACTTTGTTAATCATAACGGTATACACTAACCTGAACTGTTTATTCAAGTCAAAGCTACTTCTTCAAGAAAATTTTCTGGAATCGTACAATTCGTTCCTTTTATCAGCATTCGAAAATTTGCTACTTTTCTTTAGAACTTCGCAGTTAAATTTAATAAGTAAATTGACAAACCACCTAATGTCTTGCCATGAAACTTCTTTGTCGTGTGTTTAGCTTTTGTTGTGAAACACAAATAAACATGGTGATATAGTACAGTTTGTATTGCTGAATATGACAAATTTAAATCCTCATTATTCTTGTAATTAATTTTTCATAAACTACGATGTATATATTATACACTTGATACGTAATATTTTATCATAAAAATGTACAATAAATTGAAAAAAAAAAGGGTTTTTGAAGATTGAAAGCCGTTAAGGTGGTTGCGTAAGTGGACGTGTTTTTGCGCGCCCGATGCGTAGAAGTGCCTTGCGCTAAGAGTGAATCAGCACACGCATAATGCCACATCCTAACCCATATACGTGACTGACTTGGCGGAAATTCTTCTTTCACATAGTTTCTTTTTATAGGAGGTTATGTGTGACGCAAACCATGATCTTCAAATACGTTGGAAGGTAACAAGAAATACGTTTTTTAAATCAACATTTAAAAGTGTACCCATTATGGCGACGTACGAACAGAAAACCCACTTCGTTCAAGGACATTGTTAAGACGCCGTGCTAGTTAAACTACTGTTTTAAAGTCTTTCGATATAGCTACAAACGGCCTTTTCAGATTACATTACTTCAATATGTACTAACCGGACGTGTGAAAAAGTCAGATGGAAACTTGCAATGACCTATGCTGCAGACTTTCCATCACCGATTGAATTCCCATAGTAAAAACGGAAAGGCGGAAATATTACACCCTTGTTGACCGCATGGAACTTTGTGGCGATGCAGTATTTGATACGCGCTTCAAGGTCGCCCTTACTGCTCCGTCACTTTGATACTCTAATGTGCAAAACCACTTAAGGAAGGTGGTGCCCTTAAGTCACGAGTTTAACCTGAATAGGACATATTTTCCAATTGAGGACTCTTGGCGACTCAAGTATAGTTAAACAGACTGGAATAATTCGCAGGTCCACTGACTTGTAGGATAGCCTCCAAGATCTGTGTATTCAAGCAGACAGCAGCTGTTCATTCGTTGCTCGTTGACAAGTGATGCCGCATGATTGGGCTTGCTTTAAGCTGAGTATTTATTTTAGTAGCTTACCGTTTGCCATTAAGTGTCAGCTAAATCTTGGCAGTAAATATCACCAGTTCAGAGACATTAGAAATCTAGTTCGTGTCTAAAAGAAAACGGAATTTTTTATGTTCCTACTTATAGTTATTTAAAGAACTACGTAGGATGGTGAGTTGGGCGACATTCACTTAGAAGTGAAGAAACAAGTGCTGAGAGGGCAATAATCGGCCTGCATTATTCCAGCACATGATCACGCTCTCTGTTCTGATTACTAAGAATTAAAAGCTGGGACACCACTAAACAAGTATCTAATATGTCCATACGTGGCGTTATCTTCGCGATTTCATAACTTTCCCAGCGATTGTACGTATCTGTAAAGCCACTTGTATTTTGGTGAAAATAATTATGCACCAAGTTTCATTGCCTTGCGTGAGTATCTTTCTTCGGGATTGTTGGCAGCCTGCTTTCGTGCAGGGACGTCACCCATTTCACTGTACCAATAAGAATTATGTTACTGCGGCACCACACGTTTGTTATTTACGGGGTTAACCCCAACATGATGAGAATTAAATACATCTGATCACTATACCATGAAACAGAACTGAAGATGTGCTTATCAGTAGAGACGGGAACAATTCGCTAGTTCACTGACATGCAGGCTAGCCTCCAAGAACATCTGTGTATTCAAACAAACACTGTCTGCTCTCTGGCTGCTCGATGACGCAGTGGTATGGGCCTGCATTCAGTTGCTTCTGTACTATTGGCTAAGCTATTCCAAGAAGTGTCAAATAAGTCAAGGGCCAATTGCGAAAGTGGCACGAACTTACATACAGTTGCTGAAATTCTAACTTGGGGTAAAAAAAAACAATTTTTCAGGTCTCTACTTATCAGGCATAGAAACAAGATGGTGCAGAATTTCTTTTCACCAAAATCAGTGTTCATAAACGGTTTTTTATGTAAGTCAAATATATATTTATTTACTTTTTGCTATCGATTGACTTATAATAGTAGTGACTAAATCATACACTCGCTGTACAACAATATGATTGTATGAAATGTGTTGAAATGAATTCATAGATTTCCCAAACAAGGGTATACTTTTTGAGGATATCATCTGACCTAAATGACTTTGTCACTCAGCACTTGTTAGAAAGTGTGGCGAGCCTGGAGCAGTGGTGGAAACACAATGGCTAGGGTCAGGAAAATTTCGCGAATTCAATGACCTCAAACATACCATCGATAAAAGTTTTAAGTTTTTCGCATCATTGTGAAGACAAAAATTATGAACGTTGCCTTGATAGTAATCCAATTTTTGCTACCATTATTGTAATCTTTAAACAAACATTTTCTTTGTGGTGAAGTTACTTTGCAGTGGCTCATATTTAAACAAAATATTTTTTTTAAGCAATACAAATTTTGTTGTGGCAAAGAAGGTATTTTAGAGTGTAACATAAGTACACACACTCTTCTCAACACACGTCTCGGGCGAGCCATGTTAGGAGTACCAATCTGTATGTGTTAATTTGTTTTCTGAGTCGCACATTTTTGAAAACCATATTTCAGACTTCCTTTTACTGTGTAATCTTAATGACAAATCCACCACCTTACAGCAGTTAAAAACAAAACAATAAAATGACGCTTTTCGTATTGAACACACGTAAAGTCGAAATTTGCCAATCGCATTCTAACATGTTTCTATATTATATCATAAACATCATATTACAGTAGTTTTAGAAATATTTGTCAACTTGTGAGTGAGCACTGACATATTTAACGTAGACATTCATTCTCCAGTAATGTGTTTGCAAAATAAATAATTTTCTTAGACGAAGATCAACACCATTTGAAGTAATATTACTGGTATCTAATATCATCAGTTGTAGAAGAAATTATTTAATCTGCTACTTGTATAAAATCAGAGCTCGCCACTAATTTAACTCATTGTATGTGATAAAAGAATAAATAGAGACATGCAAAATTCGTATTATTTTCTGACAGCCGACTAGACTCCAAGTGACTATAGGCTTGTTCGACTTCTCTGCTGGCCGATATTGTCGTGACTTGCCGCGGAGAAAGCTTACGCGGTAGAGAGGCGAATCTCTGTAAAGACGTAACACACGTAAATGACAACATATAAAAGTTCGTGACCAATTGAATCACAGATTATGCTCTGTTATGTATAGGAAAGTGAAGTATAGTCTGCTAACAAATAATAACGCGAATTTTGTATGTCTCTAAGAACAACATGATGTGCGTCATAAATGGCTAAGTTAATTACCCACACTGCAAAGTATGCTTCCGTTGTAGAAAAATTCGACTTTTATGAACATATATTATGAAAACTGCTATATGTGTTATCATAAATTTAACCTGAAGGGGTGATTTAATAAATCGCTTTTTCTCTCAGTAATGAGTCACATACATCATATTTTGAAGAGATCATATGGGAGGATTAAAACCAACACTTGTGAAATTGATTTCTAGTCGCCACACAAAATTTCTGAAAGGGGCTCAAAGGACGTGTGTCCGTAATCCGCAAAGTGTTTACAACAAAGCCAGTGTAATTTCTCATAGCTAACTCGATTAGCAGGCTATTGAAATCACAACGCACCAGTTACCCGTTGTTGACTTCTCTACGCAGAGAACACGAAGCACTTACCAGGTTTCACACATCAGCGCCGAATTCAGTTCAACTACGCTGTTCTTTGAAGTACGTGGTGTGTTTCTTTGGAAACAACTGTACCATTCAATTTTTAATGCGTCAAATGAGAATTTTAATGGGGAGGAAGTTAAGCCTTGTAATAAATTAATTCGAAGGAAAATACATTTAAAATCAATATAGCTAGAGATTGTGTTGTGTTTGACTGTTTACTGGGTTTTAACGTACGTTCAGATTTCCAAAATATAATTGGCTTTCGCTTGTACATGTCACTGTTACCTTATATGACTTAGCCAATATGAATTCCCCTACTGTAAAATTTAATTCCTGTTATTGGTCTGTAGACAGTTACGTTATATCATATGCATGTCAACCAATCGTAAATGTTGCAAGAAACTGCGGCGTTTTCAAGACATTTTCTAATCATGTGGACAGAAAACACATAAAACAAATTTAACGATTACATCTTTAAATATTACTAGAGGCAAGTTTCACGAGTTCTATGACCAGCACGGAATAATCCACTGTTATATGTATATTCAAGCGCTGTCTCTTCGTTCAGCCATTGCTAGAGCCACGATTTTTGGCAAAAAAAATTTTCAATATCTTATGAGCACATCTACAGCTCTGCTTCATGGTCGGTCAGTGATTAAATGTGTTGACTTTCACTTGTCTTGGGTTTATTCTGGCAATTCGCGGTGGTATGTTACGACAATTGTCTTGCTCTGATTCGTGCAGTCAAATGAGAGACATGTCTGAACAAAAACACTCTGCCAATAACCATGAAGCACAGCTGTCGATGTGCAGGTAAGGCACTGAAACAGACTGGAGCATAAACCTTTATTGTGACAAAATCGTGGCTCTAGTCATTGCTGTTCCAGTGAGTAGCAGCTAACGGACAAATGGTCGCAGCTTGAGAAAACACGCGGCAGTGGATTCTAACATGCAGGTTGGAGAATTCGCGAAATATTCCTCCCCATACTGACGACATGTAAATCAGGAAAATTAAATACTCGCCTCTGACATCATTCGTGGTCTACATCGCGTTCATCAGTAGTGCACAGTTCCGAGAATCTGCAACCCGACCTGGCAACATTTGATACGGTGCGTCGCAAGGGATTTGAGTGTTGCTTTCGCACGCGTCTTGAGTTTCTTCCCGCAAATCAGATAAGTGTGATGTTCCAGTTACATTTTTGTGATTGGCACAGTCAAATGAGAGACGTCACGTCACAGAAACACGCTGCCAATAACCATGACGCAGAATTACACTTATGAACGCAAGGCACTGAAGCAAATTGGGGCAAATTCTTTCCGCGAAAAGTTCATGACTCTAATCATCTCTAATAATAACCGCTGCAGCTATATACGTGATTTTTTAAAAACAAAGTGCTAAAGCTCTAAACATTGTAAATTTGAATAAATTGTAATAACAAAGTGCTGAACGTTTAGGCTCGGGACAAATTATATAACTTCGTTTAAATTTGTGGGGTACAAAGAATTGTGTGACGTACATTTTGCATACATGAAGGCCCACGACGCTGTGTTTAGTTTTTGGCGCCTAAGTGTTATGCAAAATTGGAATTGAAGCCAAAACTGTGAGGATTATAGTGTGTCGAGCTGTGTTACGTCATAATCATCAATGCTTCTTGTTTATATGTTACGATTAATAAACTGCCGTTAATGAGTATGGCGTTGCCTTAAAAAAATTTGTTTCGGTAAATTTTGTGGGAAGATTAGGAATTTTCGTTCCGCTGTAACACCTTGATCTTCTTTCAGTTTATGGTTTGCTATGCATCGAATGTGAGCGAATAATTTCGTAAATATTTCGTTATGTCAGACTATTCCCAATTTCGCCAACGAATTTACCGAAATAAAAAATGTTAGAGAGGCGACCAAATGACCTGCAGTAAAAATATCGAATGTGTAGTTATACTTTCCGTTTTCAAGTAGTGTAAAGTATTAGTTAAAACAGGTCATTTTGGCGCTGTTTCAAACACAAAATAAGTGTCTATATCCGGAAGTAGTACAGCTAGAGTAGTTACACATTTCCTCCAAAAATCTCGATATTTAAAAGCTAATATGTCTGTAATCAAAGCGACTGATTTTTGATAAAAAGAATTTTACAAAAACGTTTTTCAATGCCTTACGTACACATCTGCAATCCTGATTCATGGTTATTGGTAGCGTAGTTGCGTCTCTCATTTGAATGTTCCAATCAGAACAAAGATACAGCTGAATCACGCGGCTGTGGTTTGTGGGTTGAACACCAAAAACGCTGAGAGATAAAAAATAATCAAATTACTGGCAGTGAAGCAGAGCTGCAAGTAAGAACATAGGGCATTGCAACAAGTTAGCATAAATTTCTTTCCACAAAAAAAAGCGGTGATTCTATTTATACCTAAGGCTGGTGATTTTAGTTGGTTCTACTTATATCTAGAGCAGGTGATTTCGATGGTTCTACTTATATCTAGAGCTGGTGATTTCGTTGGTTTTACTTATATCAAGAGCTGGTGATTTCGTTGGTTCTACTTATAGCTAGAGCTAGTGATTTCGTTGGTTCTACTTATAGCTAGAGCTGGTGATTTTCGTTGGTTCTACTTATAGCTAGAGCTGGTGATTTCGTTGGTTCTACTTATATCTAGAGCTGGTGATTTCGTTGGTTCTACTTATATCTAGAGCTGGTGATTTCGTTGGTTCTACTTATA
>PNEQ01024963.1:36481-55875 GCA_003012365.1 Medauroidea extradentata | reverse complement strand
GTGGTTGTACAACCCTCAGAGAAAGAAGGGGTATTGTCCCAAGCTGCAGAAGAATTGGGAAGGCCCTTATGAAATAGTGAAGAAGATCAATGACGTTGTGTTTCGGATTGTTCGTCGAGGCTCTCGGGCGAGAGGACCTAAAGTTGTACACATCGACAGATTAGCCCTCTACGATGGACCTGAGGCTGTTGTGTCTGTTTGGGACAAACAGACTTAAGGAGGGGGCAGTGTTGCATGCTGTGTTTCCGAGGGCGGGCTGGATGGTGCCTGTGTCGAAATACCTTGAGGGCTGGCCCATGACTCAAAGCCCGAGTGTCTCATAGTGGGAATCCCGCCGAAACTACGTCATAGATACCTGTCCCAACTGCGCTTTAACCCTTCGAGGGCGGCCTACGTGGCTAAAATCATGTCAGAAACATGATGTAATGTCTATTTTAGACCCCTGAAATGCAGGGAAGACCCGTCTGTCTGGCCTAGTATAAAAGCGCAGAATCGGCACATTGGGAGAGAGTTCGCTATTGGTAGTGCTAGAGGAAGGTGATATGGTTGTGGAGATAGACTGGTGAAGACATCTCGGTGACGTCAGTGTCTACTGTGAGGCGGTAGGCGGCTATCTTCGGAGCAGTGTTGGACGAACCAAGAGGACTGCTGCGGCGGGCTGACGGGCGAAGAAGGAGGTACGCGACGGGAGTCGAACCGAAGACCTCAAGAGCGAAGACAGCGGTGCTCTCGGGGTGCTGCGCAGCACACGACGATTCATCACCACGGCGGACTATTAAGGTTGTACACTGTCACTACTTTAAATACTGTTGATTGGATATAGGACTGAATTTTATTGTGATTTGTACTGTTTAATTAATTGATGGTAGACATTTTTGTGCTTTAATTGTCAAAGTTAATTAACGTGTCTGTGACACAGTAGTAATTGTGTGCATAACTAATTGTGTTGTGAGAGTTATAGTTGATTACTGTTTTGTGTATTTCGTAGCTTTGTGAGCTATTAAATCCAGTACTTAATTTAATTCTTTTATTCCTAATTATAAGACCTCTATCCCAAAAGAACTCGTGGGAATTGCCCACAAATAAAGTTTATGTCTCAAACTTGTAACAATATATTATCAAGTATTGTATAGTTTGTTTATTTTTCGTCCCGTGTGGCTACAAACAAACAAGAATTTAGTGATGAATGTATATACAATATTTAAGAATATTTAATATTATACATTTTTTAAGTATTTTGTTTGGTAAACAATCCAGTAATTACAGAATTTTTTACCTAATTAATATTCCCTGAAACAGCAGTTGCATTGCTGTATGGCTGTTTCAGTAGAAATAAACATAACTGTCAGAATACGTTGGGAATTATTAATACATTAAACACTTGAAAATAGTAAACAACAGTGAGTATATGTTAAATTGTTGATATCTAATAAATAAGGTATGTGGCAAAGAAAATAAGGAACAATATGGCATGTGAAATCATGTCAGTAGTGATATATGTATAAGTGTGTATGTGTGTGTTGCAGAGATTTTGAGAGCTCACGGAGACAAGAAGATAGCCAGCCTGATAGGAGTAGAAGGAGGTCACAGTATCGGCAACTCTCTAGCAGTTCTCAGGATCCTCTACGACCTGGGGGTTCGCTACATGACCCTCACACATACATGTAACACGCCTTGGTGAGTACGCATTCATACATTACCACCAACCTTATATGCATGTACGAATATCATACATTCAACACATGTATCACTTGATTTTCTCCTTAGACGTCTGGCTTTCTGCAACATATGCAACCAATGATGTTTGGTGAAAAGAAGTTTGCAACAATTTGTTTCGATGTCGTCCATGCACATCTGCAGCCCTGCTTCGTCGTTATTGGCAGAGAGAGGTCAGTCCATTTCACTGTGCCAATCATGACAAGGTTACTGCGACACCGCACGACTGTGATTGGCCAGTAGAAACACCAAGAAGCTGAGAGTTAAACACACCTGACTACTGACCATGAAGCACAGCTGCATATGTGCATATACGGTTTTAAAACTAAATACTGCTTAATTCATTCCACGAAAAATCTTTCCGTTTCTTTATATATAGGCTGTATCAGTAGAGTGGTTACAAACTTCCAGGCGAGATATAGTACACCCAGACGATGGGAAATCACACATCATTGCATGGTCGGAAACACTTTCCTGGCGCGGTAGTGACGACACAAAACACAAGAAAGAAAGGATATGAACAAGAGAAAAAAAACATGTTTATTAGTCCTAATAAAGTAAAAATACTGGGATGTCTTCTTTGGATGGTGATGACGATAAATGTCTCCTTATGATCTTTTCTCTTAGTTTGTTGCTGTATTAAGAATAATAAACTCGTTTTCTCCTCTTGTTCGTATCCTTTCTTTCTTGTGTTTTGTGCTATCACTACCGCGTATGCAATAAGGAAATATTCACCCGCAATGGCCTATGTCCAAAAAAAAATGTTCTGATTATAACACTACGAACCCATTGCAGGAATCGTTCAATGATAACACCCTGATGTATGTATATGTGGTATACGTATATATACACACACTAACTATCCGTTTAGAAAAATTTAGCAGCTGGAAAACCTCTATGTTCTTTGCGCTGCTCTTTTTTTTTTTTTTTTTTTTTTTAGCTTCAGTTATGTAATGCTTATAACTGACCAAATTTAATTTCTAGATAATTGGAACTACTTAAATAGACCTACTTAAATACAACTTTGTGCTAAAATCTTCAAAACATTCCCTTCTTTACAGCATATTAAGTGCAGAATAAGAATATGTATGTTTCACAATCACACTACTTCACTGTATAAAATAAGTGGTGTTCGATTCTGCGAATTTCTCTGCTGCATGGAAAGTAGTCAATATCTGTTCTAGATGTAAGTGGTTGTTTGTTTGCTACTCTCATGGATATTTGAGCTTCTCAGAGACCTAGCCTAACATTTTAAGGTGGAGATCTACACCGGCACATAATCTTGCTGTAATTACCTGTCTAAGGGTTGAGGTAAGTGACTTTACGTCTCGTCGACAGCAATGTCATTAGATTCAATGATACACAACTTGTCACTATGACACTAGCAATAAAAGGCAACGATCATGACATTTGCTAATAACCATACCAGCATTCACTTGGAGCGATGTAGAAAAACCATGGAAACATAAAATCAGTATTGCTGAATCTGGAAATATAACCCAGATTCTCCCGAATGCGAATCAAATGTGCTACTGTCAAGTCAGCTCGCCCGTATTTGTCTAAACATGTAAACTATAAGACATGCAGGATAACTTGGTTAGTAACAACTGGTCAGAAAACTCGACTATCAAGCACACGTATTGACCAATTTGTAGGCACCCGTAGTTTTCGCAAAAATATTTTTGCACTGCCTTGTTTCAATACCGTGCGTGCCCATCTGCAGCTCCGCTACGTGGCCAGTGATTGGATGCTTTAAACTGTCTGCGTCCTGGAGTCTATCCTCTAATCACAGACGTGCGGTGTGGCAATAACCATGTTCTGATTGGCTCTGTCAAATAGCTGATGCCTCTGCACGAACCACGAAGCAGTGCTGCGTGTGTGCACGTAAGGCATTGAAACAAGGTTGTGATAATTTTTTATTTTTTTCGTGGAACAACCGGCCCCTACCCATTAGTCATCATCAGAACACTCTGCAATACGCTACACACCCTCCGCCATCTTATACATTTTTCAAAAGATTGGTGTGTGCATTCATTCATGTGTTTTACCCACACAACACTATTAAGAAATAGATATTGCCTACCGTGAATATGAAGCATAACAGTGGTCATGTAGGCCTATGTGTGTATTTTAACAGGCTGGCTTGTGTAGTAGTAAGATTGAGCTGGATTCAAAATTATATTGAGGTACGTGTAGTTTTAAGTGATATAGAGATAATTTTATGCATAAACAGTAGTTATTTGACAAGTATTTATAAAGTAGTTGTAGTTATAAAGATAGGTGAGCGTACACAAAGCAATTTAACAAGAGATAACCGAAATTTGCAGTCAGTTGCAAAACAATTTATGGAATCTGTTAATCAATTCGCAAAGATAAAGAGCAAGTCACGAAATGTCATAAGAAATATGTCAAAATGGTAAGAAAACACAGTGAAGTATGTCACGACGTGTTACGTGAGTAACAAAATACAATCCGGAGAGCAGAGCAATGCTGTACAGAACGAAATAAAGAGGTGCAACGCTGGCAAAAATGCAAGTCATAGGATGGAAAACGAGGAACAATGCAAAACTATGAACGAAGCACAACATACAATGTGTGAAATTAGTGGAAACACTATTCATGGGATTCTTGAGCGAGGTCTACTTTTTTCTCCCAATATTAAATCAAATACACCTGGAAAACAACGAATGTAGGCCTACTATCGACATTGTTGTTCAGTAGATGCAGCACCGCGTCCCGGGGGGCGGGTTTGGGCATTTGCCATGGATCTTACAATCTACAGAGTCTCACTTTTAGGATACTGATATGTTATTTATAATTTAAAATTAATTGCCTTAAGTTCCCTCAAACCATGATGGTTGCTGTGAGATCTATTTAAAATGTAAGAGCGTGTAAAGACGTAATCTGTATTCAGGATTGCCGAAGCCAGAGCTGGGTCAACGAAGCCAACATGTCAGGGAAGTATAGGAGCCTACAAGCCCACATGATCACTATGTCTAAAAAAATTAAAGGGGGAGCCTCATATTTATGTCGACCCGTGCCTCACATTCTGATAAAGTGTCCCTGACTAAATGTGACACTTAACAGCTATTTTCTGTCCATATAAAATGCAAAATCAACATTTACATCCATTTAAAAAGAGACCTTATCTTCATACAAGGTTCTCGACTTGTTAAATGACTCGTAAACAGGGCAATAGTAAAACTTGTGCTGAACTTATTCAAACTTTGAGAATATAACTTGAGTCACTAGTCTTCTTGAACACAGCGTGGCTGTTTAATAACTCCGATCCCCTAACACAGACTTCAGAGACTGACATTATGTTTTTTCTACATTTCTGGAATGGTAAGACATATAAAATAACTACACTTTCATAACTATATATTATGAATTCATACAGAGATGTACTTGTCAATATGTTGTATGATGAGTTTGACTATTCCCTGTGTGTCAAAACTGTTAACCAAGAAAAGGGGAGAAAGCATTTGAGTGTTTCAAAATTACGAATATTTACGAATACAAACAATTCCAGCTGTACTATCACATGTAACTACGTCTTTTAAAACATGCGCATAGAAGAGTTTCATTTGTTACAAGTAAGGAATTTACGTTTAAGTTTTAGAAATATATTTTCCTTGTTAAAATTTGTCATAAAATTTCAACCCACCCCCTCCCTATTCTAAGCTCTCACATTTGTTTTCTTCCATTTTAGGGCAGATTCCTCTTCAATGGAACACAACACGAAATACCCAGAGCACGGTGGACTTACAGATTTTGGTAAGGTAAGAGGAGATCATTGTATAAAGTTGTACTGACATAAGCTGTTTCTTATGTAATTACCATGGCATGATAACTCAATGAAGAGAGGTTTTTAAATATGAGTTATGGTTCTTGAGAAGTTCTTGCAAAAGGGGTTTAAAACTGAACTACTTTTATGGATTGAATGCTGCTGCATTGCAAAAAAAAACATAAACAAAATAAAACAATTTCACACGATGTAGATATTTGTTGAAAACTACTCTCGATTTTCTATATTTTTATGTATAATTTTATGTTTGACTATACTTTTTCTGTGACAAAACAGCATTCAGTTGGAATTGTGCATATCGATAGAATTGGTTTAGTTGGTTATATGTTTGTTAACATAGGGATGTCAAAGTGTTGTTACTTGGTTTATTTATTTGCAACAAGAAATTAATGTTTGACTAATTCAATTTATATATCATTCGAATAAATGAATTTAATTCCAATTTTTTCTTGTGTTTACATAAAATATTTCTATTGGTGCCTGGAAGATTATGTAAATTTTATAAGTTATAGTATTTTCCTGCTGACCGCTGCTTTTTCATCTTTCGACTTTTCACAATAAAGGAATTAGTTAGCTTACTTAGTTAACTTACGATCAACTTGAAATATGCTGAAAGCACGCCAATTAATAGGGCGTGGTACATAATTAAACGCTAAAAGCATTAATCTATAACTGTAGGTCTCTTGAAGACAGTTTGCGAAAAATTAAACAATAGCAATCCTAGACAATAGTTTTAGCAAACGTTTTAAACAAAATAGTTTCCTGTGTTACGTTATCCTGAGGTAGAATCTCTGACGCCGGAAACTCGTGCATTTAACTGCGCCGCAAGAGATCACGCGTAACGAAGTGGTAATTTTGGATAAATATTTACTCACAAAGTTGGCAAATACCATTATCTCGGATTGTCATTGAGTATTTTATCCATATTGGTTTCGAAAAAAGCGTATAAATCAATTGATGTTTTCAGCGTTTATTTATCTACCTCGCGCTCTTAAGGTCTACAAGCCAAAATAATTACTTTCTGTCAATACCCCTTTACGAAATTATAATGAATTTCTAAACCAGTTTTAATAATATGTTGAAAATATTGCAATGATAATTGTCTCTGTGAATGTGAGGTAGAGGTACGGCGCTCGTATCTATGGACGTCCTGGTGTATCTTGGTAGTACAGTGGCCCACCTCGCGTGACGTTCAGTTTATGCATCCGCAGTGGCGTACTACTAAGTAATCTGCACAATGACATTCGGTGCCACGCCGCACATCAGCACCTTATCTTCGCGTCGTGACAAACTCTACACTGCAGCATTTACCACGGCGACACTCCTGACAATGCCGCGTAGCCACGTCGGATCCAAAGTCGTCAATGTTATCGTGTCGATTCATGTTTCACCATCTGGGCGTCCGACCCAAAATGTAGTGGTACACTTATGAAACCAGTTCGCCCTTGAGACGAAGTTCCTTTGTTTTGCTGGAAACCAGGACTACAAGTTCACCACCGAGGTCCGCGACATTGTTACGCATCCCTCACCCTCGGGAAAGTACGCAAACCTGAAAATTGAGCGAATAAAACGGCTGAGTGCATTGCTGGAGCGGAAGAAAAAACTGCTTCTGGAGCACGAGGAGATGGGCGACTGAAGACCCTCTCAGTAACTCCAACACCTCCGCAGTTTGACAGGAACTGTCATTACAGACGACTTCCTACTGTCCCGGTGGCTAGGTTGATTTCTAATAGTTATACTTGCCACACAAGTGAACTCTCCTATCGACTCACTTGCTGACCTAGCCTACGTCAATGCAGACACCAACCCGCGGCCACAGTTGGCTGAAGCAGTGTCTCTCGAAGATCTGTTCACGAGGATAGCAACACTGATGACAAAGTGATCGAGGAAATAACCACGATATTGTAGCAGGACATTGCTGAAGACACAACACACAGCCTTCAGCACATCAGTCGTTTAGACCATTCCACGTCAGAGAGATACTGCTTGCACTATCTTAGCAAGGCCTGCCAGGAGCCTGCTGGCACCACCACTGCTTTGGAGAAGCAGCGTGGAAGTGCACTGCGCCCTGTCCCTATGAAGAAACAACCAATAGGGGCATTGATAGCAGCTAGTAACCCATCGCAGCCTCCAAGTAGTCGCCTGGTCATCACTGAACGAAGAACTAATGTATTAACCTTTGTGTTTTACTTTGTTCGTAATTTCCTGGTATGCGCCTTAGATCCAGTTAGTCTCTGGTTGAAACTAAAAGTTCGCAAATTGCAATCTGTGGCTCTATAACTATATCAGTGAACCCTTGACTCAGTTGCGATTTGGTATGGTGTTTCATGGTAGCTGGTGTCCTGCACCATTATGGCCTCTTGGTCGATGTTCAGAATCGACGCCTGGTGGAAAGTATCACGTCATTTCCTGCAGGGGGTTCCAAAGTTATGGGTAACATTAGCAGCATAAGAACATTTAGTCATCCATCAAAGTACCCGAACTAGTTCTTTTTGAATGATTCTTGCAATGGGGGCAGTTACAAACTAAAGAAATAAATTGGATATACGCATTACATTTGCTGCAACGGTGTATATCCAACATACTTATTTAGTTTGGTACCCGAACTTGCTTCCGAAGTTTCCCTGCTTCACCCACCCATCAAGTATGCCCTATCCTGTTCACCAAAACACAGTCCACCAGGTTAACACTACTGTTGTCCAGCCTGTACATATTAGACCACATGGCTTAGCCCCAGACTGACTACATTTTGTCAAGAGGAAGTTTCAGGCAATGTTCGAATTGGGCAAAACTCACCCATCTGACAGACCCTGGTTGTGAGGAATGGTGTCCCTGTAGGGACTACAGAGCTCACACTATTCATGATCAATAATACTCCATTCAGCACATTTAAGTTTTTGCTCACACCATGCTTGGCAAGACCATCTTTTCGATCGTTGATATTGTGCACGCCTACAGCCAAATTCTAGTCACTCCCCAGGACAACCCCAATATTGCTATCACCTCGTTTGGGCCGTATAAACCCCTATGCATATTTTGGTCAGCGAAATTCTGCCCAGACGTTCCAGATCCAACCTTCGGATTATGGCCTATCATCCAGCCTCTAATGATGTTGGTGTAAAAGTAACACAGCCAGCTCAAGGCGGTCATGCACTGCAACATCACTGAACATTTTATGGATATCTACTCACTATCCTTCTGTAGGCACACAGCCGGCTTAGCACGATGACTTCAAAACTTTTACAGCCGACTTAGTCTATGGCAAGGCACTATGCTTGCCTGGAGAGTTTCTTAGTGCCCACATCAACCTCGACAGTTAGATGCACCTAGACTCGCCAAAGATCTCCATCAGCAGTTCCAGGACCTGCGGCCAGTCAGTAACTCATGCCATGGCGAGGAGGGTCCATCGATATTCAAAGATCTGCAGACTGCTACCGAAGTCGTTATCTGCCAAGAAGGGCTTCAAGGATCTCTATACATGCCATATGAGGGACCCTTCTTAGTCCTCTTGCACACTACTAAGACTGCATGACCAGTGTGTTCCAGTCTTTATCGATCGCCTGAAGCCGGCATACACCATGGTGGACCATGTGCCAGCCGCCCCAGTTTCACCTTGCCTGTCAGTGGTCCCAGTTTTCCAGGACTTCAGTGTTTTATTCTGCCCCCCTCCTGCTCTGCCACCCCAACAACATGCTCTGGGTGGCGTGTCCACTTCCCCGGATGCCTCTAGAGTGGCTTCTCTTGACGTACGCACATCACTGGCAGAGATGGGCTGTAGCAGTTCACTTGCTTCCACAGCTATGCCAGCTGCTATCAGCACCCTTGCCTTCACCTGTCAGGATCAGCAGCTTGGGAGACATGAAAGGTGAAGCCCAGCGACTCACAATTGCTATGCCGCCAAGGCAGGTGGTAACACGCCAGGTGCCGCCAGCAGCAAGTTGCGAGAGGGTTGCTCGCACCTGCTGAACTATACAGTTGTGAGTCAGTCGCTACGTAGTTACCAGAGGGTGAATGTCACCTCCAGCTCAGCAACGCAGCCTTTCTAGTACCTTGCGCAAAATGTATTTATGTGCAGATAACTCAATAACTAGTCCCTACGTAATTGATAATTTGATTTCATTTGTCCAAATTACCGTCCACACATTCATTCGTAGCCATCCACTATGGGGACCTCCAGCAACTATGTAGGCCTACACTAGCACTCAAGATAAAATGCATTTACTGATGTAAAGTAATGCTTAAATTACGTGGTTTAATTAAGTTTATCGATAAAACATTTGCTACAGTTGATGTACAGTAACTCCGACAGACTTAATGACTTTTCATCTATGTGTGTTACATCTATCTGCTGTGCTTGTGGGTAAGGAATCATTTTCGAAATAAAATTTATTGAACACCTTCCCTTTCAACATATCCAATTAAATATACAGTAGTAAGTAAACAATAACCTATTGTACATAATTATTGTATTATTTTACAACTGTTTCGGTTATAGTAAGGATAAATTTGGGCTGGTGTTACAATATTAATTCAAATCTTTTTCTGTGTGCAGAAACACAATAAATTTGATAATTCACAGAATTAAACCCATTATTTTGATAATGCTTACCATTTACCTATTATAAGTGTACCTCCAGAAAAAATTTTAACAAATTATTGTTTCTTTTATATTATAATGTAAATCGTCTTACTGTGTTTCTGTGCATGTGTTACTGTTCTATATATAAGTATTATTAACGAATTCTATACTGGCGGATCATATAAGAAACACAACTGCCAATGATTTATTTTACAATATTTAACAGTTGTTTTATTTTTATGGCATAAAATTTTAACTGAAAATTAGTCAGTTAAAATATAAGTAAACAGGAATCATTGTTCGTGCATGTCTCTATATAGTATAACTTACAGTTTTATATCGCTTATTCCTTATAATATTTGGAGCAAAAATTATGTACATGTGGAGCCTATTCCCTTTATTAATACGAAGCATTTCAAAAATCACGAATGAAATAATAATCCTTGCAGAAATAACTACAGTGATGTAATTTCACCCAGACCATGCTGTTTACAATTGAACATCGCAATCGCAAATAAACGACACCAGTTAGCGTCCCGGGAATTCTTTAGATAATTTGAACCATCCCATGTAAAATATGCCTTGTCGGTTAACAAAACGTAACATTAAAATTTTCGATTTTATTTAACTAGGGACACTCACATATATGGCAATTTTTTTTGCAAACGGTGGTAAGAATACGCCATATGTGTTACGGTAACTCTTAGGCTTCTACAATGACACATAAGCATAACGAAACGGATACGTAACATGCAAAGAAAATGAGCAAGAGAGTTAAATTAATTTTATATTCTACGTTGCATGAAAACACACGCGGAAACGTACGTACTTGCAACCTATTTCTCATGTAAATTTCATACATAGGAAAGATTTGTGACATTTATAAATATTTTAGTACGTCATAAATACTGTAGCAGTGTAATGTATGTGTTTTCTATGGGAATGGAAATGTTTACGGTCACATCATCTTTACTTTGCAAAGTTATGTTCATATTTTACAAATCACTTTGTTTTGTACATTAAAATTTTGCAATGGTACTTTACGAAAAGTATTCCGTAGACATTAATTACACAAATATTAGCTGTAAATACAGTGCGTGAAGGCGATTCTAATGTTTACCAAGTAAACTCAACATGCAAAATTATTGTAAACGAAATGGTGGCGAAAAGGGAAATTCTCAAGTGCTATTGGCTACACGGAAGCATGGATACATAAGAGTTCGGAGTTGACAAACTCTTACTTTTTCACATACATATCCGTGTTCTTGTGCGTCCCACTATAGAACACACTCGGAGTGTTACGTTTCCGCGTCCGTGATACGTATTGCTTCGTGTCACTGTAGAACGGGTCTTAGAGAACTATCATCGTGTAGAAAGTGAATATAAGTAGTATGTAAACATGGGGTTGTAGAGTGAATGTGGCATTGATCCTGCAGGCAGTGGTTGGAGAGATGAACCGGCTAGGGATGATGGTGGACTTGTCGCACGCTTCTGTCAGCACAATGAGAGACGTACTGACTGTCAGCAAGGCGCCTGTCATCTTCTCTCACTCCTCCGCCTTCACGCTATGCAACTCCTCTCGCAATGTGCCGGACGACATCCTCAGAGATCTGGCGAGTATCCTAACAAGTATGCTAGGATTACATTAGCTGGCACGCACCTAGAACTATGGTACTTTTATTATATTTAAACAGATTGTATGAGTTAGCGTTAGCTTGAGTGTGACAAATATGTTATAATGAAACTGTGATAGTCACTCCCATGCTTTACCGGTATAAGGCATACGAAAAACTTCATTGTGATTACTGTAGTGGGAGTTGCTGCTAAAAATAAAACGTAATTTGATTTGGTCTTTAATATGGCCGAAAGCAATATAATTTTCAGACTTAACTTATTTCTATTTTACCATACTTAAATCATTGTAACAATTAAACATAGTATATGTGTTTTCAACCTGAGATATTTATACTTATTAAGACATCCTAGTCTTGTCTTAACTCATTCTTAGGCGACCACAAGCAAATTCTGTGAGTCGTACAGAATGTACTTTCTAGTGTGTTATTTCCAAGAGCTAAATATGAAAATAAATTATGAATAACGCAGGTTATGTTAAAACACTAGTTAAGGTTGTACATTGGATATATGATTAGTAGGACGTGAGGCGGAACAGTAGGACCAGAGAGATGTCACATGTCAGAACATGTGTTTCCAGTAGAAAATTAATGTCCCTTGGATATGTGTGTATAGGCAATTAATTAATTATCCATAGTATCCAGAAGTACAAGATTTAACTTACTTACTTCAAACCAGCTTTCAGTATGAGACTGGTTAAGAAGTGAAATCATATTGATTAATATCGCCGTTCACCCCATGTCCAGTCGACTGCAAATATTTTCTTCATTTTGGCTAAACAAAATCAATAACTCGTTTAAATTAGTTTTTCGAGCTAGTACATGCCGTAAATTTATCCTTAACACGTTGCGAGAAGCACTCATTGTTGTACGTGTTTTACAAAAAAAATGGGGCGACGGAAATTACAAAAGTGATGCACATGCGGCCAAAAACAAGTTCCTTATGGTCCAACAGTTACACGAAAATATTATATTAAAAATGTTTACAAAAACTGTTTGGTCAACTCCATCGGAGCCGAAAATATGTTGCATCCATAAACAGTTTGTTGAATACATAGAGGCCGACAATTAGAAATTCCGTTCGTGCTACTTTCAATTATATACATGTAAATTGTATTCATTGGTTACTATAATACGTTACGCGCCATTTACAATTTATTTCCTACTTACAGCATGTTTAGTTGTTAGAAAAGGTGCTCATGATGATAACGGCAGAACAGTTAGCTGCGATTCAAACAAAAAACGGCACGTTGTGGGTGCGTGTGCACAACATTGCTGAGAATTTCGCTAAGAAACTGAGAAATAGGGATCCTTCCTATATATTTGTTTCGTTCTTGTGCTGATAACTACGGGAATGGTATGTCGGATGAATTTTGCAAAAGAAAGGCCCACCTTTAAGGTAACCCTTTGTTTCAAGGTACGCAAAAAATACGGTTATTTAGTATTAGTTTATCGCCCAGTGCTTCGAAAGTAGTTATGCAGTTCATGACGTTCAATAACTACTTCGTAAAAGAACTATACTGAAAACTTCAACTAGCTGAATGTATTTGATCTGTGTTGATTCCGATTGAATAAGAATGAAGGAAATGTTTTTAAAAATAACAATATTTCATTCGCACCTTTGTATTGTAATTTAGTAACTAATAGGTTAATTTAGTGCTGAATGGTAAGTCAGTTGTTAAAAAATATTAGTGATGGTTTATTGCCCAAAGAAAATGCTTATAAAGAGACGATTTCAGTTAAATTGAGTATTTCAGACAACTATTATTGGTGAACTCACTTGCAGTTTGGCTACCATCCTGTGATAAGATTTTAATGACCTAACTAACCCCCTTGCTTACCTTCCATATTATATCTAAGCAAACTTAAGGCATCCGCCTACAGGCCGTGTGTTTGTGTAAGTGAGGCACGGTGCGAAGGGCGATGTTGACCAGCTCCTGTGGTGCGGTATCGCCTCTACCGCAAGACGCAGTGGCGTCGTAGATCACTCGCCAGGCTGACACTTTCAGTGGTCACCACATCTTTTTATTGGTGAAAAGTTTTAAGCAAAGTCCATTGCATGATCCTAGACAAGTTTCACACGAATCCCGCAAGTAGTTTTTTTTTTCAGATATAACAGGTTGAAAAAGCTGTTTTCAGTCATTTTGAGGAGCTCCGACATGATTTTTATAATCGACGTGATGCTTTCAAACGACTCTTCAGTCATCGTTTGGAGTGAATTTTCTTTTCGTGAACAGACACATTGGGCATATGTGGAATAGTTTCTTTAAAAAAAAAAAAAAAAAAAAAAAAAACGGTATTACAAACACGCTGCAGCGCATTTTAAGCACGTGGTAGGCGAGACCCTTAACTCCTTTCACTGTCGCCAGTTCCTCCATCAGTAGCTACATTCCACTGCCTCAACGATCTCAGTGTCTTTCACGGCTTACGCCTCTCCAATCTCCTCCATACCCTCTGGATATTCTCACTATGTTATCCTCTCTTTCCGTGATTTCCCTTAATTAGCTGGGAACTACAACTCCTCCAAACTCAGTATATCTTAAAAAGATTAACGTTTCCTTCGCCATGACCTATGCCTGTAGTTTTCTTCAACCTCGCCTTCCCGCCATTGTCTTCTCCACTTTTCCTTCATCCCTTTTGCTTCCCTTTTTTGCGCCTTCTCCATTTCTTGCATCTTCTACCACACGAATCTCATTCTGCATCGGCCGTACAATTGTGTTTATACCTTCTCCTTCGCCTCAACTACATGCTGCAAAACCAAATCCATTGAATCTAAATAACAAAAACCTCCAAAGCAATAAAAAAAGTGTATCTTAAGCATGTAGAAAAATCTATGTATCTTTACATCACAAATGAACAGGAAGTCAGTAAAATAATAAGAAACATGAAAAACACCCTAACGCAAGACTACTTTGATATCCCATGTAAAATCTTAAAACAATGTTTCAGACCAGTCCTGTGGATCTTAACACACATTACACATAGCATTCTCAGTGATGGCACATTTCCACTCAGGATGAAATTTGCCAAAGTAGTGCCAATTCACAAAAAAGGAAACAAGTCTAAGCCTGAAAACTACAGACCCATAAGCATACTGCCAGCATTCTCACAGATAGTTGAAAGGATCATCTACAACAGATTAATAAACTTCCTTAATCAAAATAATGTCTTGTGTAAAGAGCAATTTGGGTTTCAGAAAAATAAGTCCACATCATCAGCTGCATTTACTCTCATTAAACTTGTATTAGAAAAACTAGACAAAGGTAGCCAATTGATGGGAACATTCTGTGACCTGTCAAAAGCTTTTGACTCAGTGAATCACAATATACTAGTAAAAAAATTAGAAGTTTATGGTATTAGGGGGTTGCCACAAAAACTCTTGGAATCATACTTGAAAGACAGACAACAAAAAGGGCAGATTACTACTGAACACGGAACATATCATTCTGAATGGGGCCTTATAGAAAGAGGGGTACCACAAGGCAGTATACTAGGACCACTATTGTTTCTCGTCTACATCAATAATCTCCCCCTTGCAATTGGCAATGGAGACATAATTATTTTTGCGGATGATACCACAGTACTAGTATGGGGAGACAATGAATCTGTTCTGAATACTAATCTAACACAAACAATCACTGATTTAGAAAATTGGTTCTATACCAATAAATTAACTCTGAACATTTCAAAAACACACTTTATCAAATTTGAAAGAAACTCGACCAGAAGACAACTCTCCATACTCACTGACAATAACAATGAACAAGTAGATACAGTATCTGATACAACATTTCTTGGTCTTGAAATTGACAACAATCTAAACTGGAAAAAACACACACATAAAGTCCTAAAAAAATTCTCAACAGCCTACTATGTAATTAGGTGTCTGAAAGACTCACTAGGTAAAGACACATTGAAGACAGCCTACTACGCACTTTTTCACTCAGTCATGACTTATGGTATCGAAGTCTGGGGACATACTACAAGCTGCGAACACATCCTCTCAATACAGAAAAAGGTTGTCAGACTAATTGCAAATGCAAACAAATGCTCAAGTTGTAAGCCTTTATTTAAAAGCTTAAATAATCTCCCCTTTTACAATGAATATGTTCTTAGACTTATGATATTTATAAAAATGAATCTCAACTACTTTCAAATAAACAGTGACCTTCATAAACACAACACTAGGAACTGTAATAAATTAAGAGTACACCAACATACCACATCTCAGTTTTCAAAGAGCAGCTTATATACAGGCATTATTCTCTATAATAGTCTACCAACATCAATATCCAATCTAAATCTAAGGACAGAGTGTCATTTTAAAGTGCCGTGCTCGTTAAACACTTTTTCTAGGCCTTCCAACACAGCTAAAAGTGGCCTTTACTTCAAAATCTACTAACCGGATGTATGTGAAACTAATATAGAAACGTGCAGTGAAATTTGCTACATACTTCCCGTCGATAAAAATCTATGGCAACCGCTTAAAGTCACATAGTAAAAATGAATTGGCGGGAATATTGCACGCTAGTTCAGCGTTTGGCTCGCGTTGTGGCGATGTGGTACCCGATACGCGCTTGAAGTCCCTCCTTATAGCTCCGTCACTTCTGACCCTCTAACGCTCAGGTAGGCGGTGTTCATCAAACGTCTTTACTAACTTTCAAATTTATTTCTTTAGTATTGTTCCTTGTGTTCAAAGCTTTTAAATATTCTGGTTTATTTTCAACTACAGTGTCACTAGTATCAAGAAATTAGTTTTCTTATTGTCTGTCTATAAGATAGTATTCATTAGCTTCGTTGTTGTTCAAGAAGTATTAAATATATTTGGTTTTTTGGGTAGGGCGTCAACAAAATCTCCTGACACTGTACTTTTAAGATTAATGTGTAGTTTTAATTTAAAATTAGTAGTATGGAAATAAATCTAAGGATCTGCTAATGTTTAAAAATAATATTTTAAGGGCGTTTTGCAGAACTGTAACCTATTATTAAGGTTTTTCTTTTATGTGTAAATTTATTCCTAATGGTGGCATGAGCACGTGTGGATAAAATATTTTGACTGTTAAATTTTTCTGATTCTTCAATTTTGTTTGCTCTTATACCTAGTTAACTGTTTCCTTTAGCACATAAAAAATTGTAGTGACGTCTTATACGATTTCAGTTTTTTTTTTTTTTTTTTAGTATGATTTGGAACTGCGAAGTTTTTTACGGAAAATACCGTTAAATAAATAAATATACTATATTGTTCACAACACTAAATATTCCAATAATGTACCACGAACTACTTTAAGTTATTGTTAAGCGTTCGCTATTTATTTTTACTAATCATCAATAAATGCACTGGTGTTTTTGTACGATTATTTTGCACTTCTTTATAATTGTTAATGCTTGACCGTGTTTGTTTTACTGACTTTATTGCATAGGCTGGTTAATTTTTTATATTATGTTACTTCTTTTCGTAATATACAATTACAAAGACTTGTCCCGGACGCAGCAAGTTTGTTTGTGAATGGAGGACGTAACATTGTATAGGCCTAGACTTCTTAATTTCACTTTACAGAGCTCATGACTTGTCTTTTTTCCGGATTCAAACATAGAGCGTTACATGAAATATTCTGTGATGCTTCTAGGCGGTGAGTGGAGGTCTGGTGATGGTGACATTTTACAACTACTTCGTCAAGTGTGGTCCAACAGCCACAGTTTCTGATGTGGCAGGTACGTATCTGTACATAGCAATGCTTCAAAATTATATCTCTGTGCTAGATATGGTTACAGACTCACTTCGTCTAGACAAGGCAGGGTCGGCATGGAACGGAGTGGCTTGATATTAAAGCACACGCTAATATAAATGTGTTGTAGGTACTACACTTATGTTAAAGTACCACAGATCAGTTCAGTTGTCGGCAATTTTTTATTGTCCTAGAACCATCTATTATGTAGAAGCGACAGTCTGTTCTCTGGAAGGAAGAAAGTGTTTTGCTTAACTGCAGAACTGGTTGTCTAAATAAATATATGGTACCGCCAACCAGGAGGGGGTGGAGATTTCAATCCCCGCCCTCCAAATTAGTCACAAAAAAATATTTTAAAAATTGTATTAAAAAATTAAAATTTTACGTCTAGTGTAGTATTCCATTTTCGTTGCGAAAAACTGCTAAAACAGCACTATTTTGCTCCTTGAAATCAAAAATTTTCCCGGAGGAGGAACCCCGGGCGCGCTGCTTTAAAAGAAGGTTATTAGTGTTCATTATGTTATTCTCAGGTTAAGCCCTCTCTTACATAAACCCTAGCTACGCCACTGTGGACAGCCAAACTGGCCTGTTGTCAATATTTTAACAGATGTATAGTACCCCCAGCAATACCACTATTTCTCTGTGTAGTTGTCATATTAAGCACAGAGACGGGCCTTTTCTTGTTTGTGTGTGTGTATAATATGCATGTATATATATATATATATATATATATATATATATATATATATATATATATATATACAGGATGGTCCTGAACTACCGGTACAAACGCACGGAGGTGATTCCTTATGGAAAATTAAGTAGGACTTATGCAGGACACTTTGTACCTAGGTGTAATATTGTGGGAGTAATGAGCCGCAGAATATCGAATTTGAAAACCGTATTTATTTTAATATCGGAAACAGAATTATGTAAAACGACAATACTCTGAACATTGATTTGTGTTATAAGTCTTCAAACCCACATCAAATGCTGGTTGGTACCTTCGGCCATTACTAAAAGAACAGGGGTAGACACCCTGTAAGTGGACTAAACGTTTGTGCCATCGAGATAGTGGAACATTTGACGATGTTTTATTGAGAAATGCGAGCTTTGTAATAAAAATTGTCCTCTTATTGCAACTGTCTAGGGCTCAAAGTTCTCGTGAAAAAAAAAATTGGTTGTCTGTAAAGTCGGTTTACTGACGATAGTTGAACGTGACAACGTCTTAAGAAAATACTGATGGAATGGTATCATTTTTCAAAAGAAAATTTTAATTTAATTTGTTTAATAGATTTGGATGTATATAGAGAAGGAAGTAATTGGAAATCACAATGAAATTGATCAAGTTATATTTATTTGTACGCATAAATACAATTATGTCAATTTTTTTTACAATTTAATAGTTTTTACAAGTATAAATGTGCGTTGAGCAATTGTTTTACAACTTTTAAACATGTGTAATATTTAATTTCTTACTATTCTAAGCGGTTCTGCAAAATAAATCGTCGTTCGAAACAATTTAAAAAAAATTTTTCATAAAATTCTTCATTCAATTCTTCATTTTAAATTTAAAAAATAAAAATACAACAAAATACTTGAATAAAATTTATTGTTTAAAATTCTACTCAATTGTTAAATTTTAAATTTTGATTTTATTATTTTAATAATATAATAAAAAATTTTCAATTAGTTACTTAATTATTTTTGCAAAATTAATTGTAATTTGTTATAAAAACAATTGACACCACATTCACTTTTCACTGCACTTGATACTCGATCAAAACATGTACATGTACTATAGTATAGCAGCTGTCCACGCAGACGCATCGCTCACTCAAGTAGGAGAGAGACGGATGTCGAACGCTGCCGAACGCAAAGGCCGATTGTACTTCTTTGTCGCTCGTTCCGCGCTCTCGCTTGCACTTCAAGCC
>PNEQ01024963.1:0-36381 GCA_003012365.1 Medauroidea extradentata | reverse complement strand
CACGCGAAGCTTTGGCTGAAGCGATAGAGTGCCAGGAGAACATAGGTAATACTGCGTACATTGTGTTTGGAAGTGCTCAATTGCTCTACCCAAAATGGGTTAGAAAACATTACATACGAAAAATATCGTACAGTAAATTGTAAGGGAGATATCCACCCTTACAAAGCGACGTTTTACCGAACAAAAATTAAATCTAACAGACAATAAGAAAGGTATTGTGAATGATTACATTGATCGTAAGTATTTGCACAGCCACTATTGTGGTGTACAACTTTGAGAAAAACGACGGGGTGGTACGGTCCTACCAATGTGTGTGTAACATGTAGGTATTTTGTATTACATCTTTGAAAAGCAATACAAGTGTTTTGTATTAGCCTAGTTACTGTTCCATTGCTCCTATTTACTACTTTCCTATTGTAAAAAATATGTGAACGCATTTGGATAATTCCTTGTTCATTTGTTTCTCGCAATATACGTTTTCGTCATTATCTCGAAACTTACCTTTTGGCACTTAGCCCCTTATGAATGTTAACTCCTCAATTTATCTACACCTGAAAGTAAGAACTTGTAGGAATATATTTGCAATCACTCACTCATTCCATCTAGTATATAGCTAAAACGACACAACCAATTCATTAGTCAGTTTCGTAAATAATAATAATAATAATAATAATAATAATAATAATAATAATAATAATAATAAAACATGGTTGCGTCTAAATTGACCGCGTGATGTTTGGATGTTTTGATTGAAACAGTACAAATAGAACGCCATCGACTGTACGGCGACCGATAACGAGTACAATAGACGTGTTTGATGCGACGTCGGCCAATGTACGGTTTTGAGTGGGAACACAGAGACCAGTGGTGATATACTTTCTGTAATATATGAATGTGACTTCTACCTTGTTTTTTAGTTCTCCAGAAAATGTGCACAGTCATCAATGTGTTTTAAACATCTGATATTGCAAAGTTAATCCAGATTTTAATAATATCTCTATTTTATACAAGTATTTTCTAACATAAATTAATCTTACTCTCAGTTAAATTCACAAATATGATGACTAACTATCCCCTATATTATTTTTGTGTATTTATTGTCTGTAAATACTAGTATTCTCTAACCCATTGGGGCCGCGGTGCCAAAATGATCAGACTATTCGCCTCCCACCAAGGCAATCCGGGTTCGATTCCCGGCGGAGTCAGTCCCCTGATTTTCGCATGTGGGAATCGCGCCGGACGATGCCGTTGGTCGGCGGGTTTAATCGGAGATCTCCCGTTTCCCCCGCCCTCTTATTCCGGCGCTGCTCCATACTCACCTCATGTCACCCCTCACCAGCGCTAAAGAACTCGATATTAAGCGCTGACCAAAACCTATCTCGCACTCACTCTCAACACATTATGTTATCATACACTGATTATTGTTAAAACATATTCACTATAGATATATCATGTGAGCATAATGTTTAACGATTAACAATTCTTCGTGAAACATCATACATTTTAATGCAAGATTTATAGATTTAAAACCAACAGCTACCCGGGACAGTAATTCATTATTCGTATCTCAATCATACGCTCAAACACTACTAGATCTGTCATCAGATTCAGACATAGATGTAAACTGTTAGTAATTTCTGTTATTGTTTAACGTATTGTAATAAGATTACATTAGAAAGTTTATTTAAAAATATAACACTTGACTGGTATGTGATGTTAAGCAGATATTATTTCGTATCTATTTTTAAAGATAACGTATCCATTATAAAAATCAATATATTTACAAAGTTAAAATGCCTTAAATGTGAATTTAACATGTCAAACTATAATTATGAAGCAGGATAAATTAATATTTGGGTTCGCTGCTGTAAACGAGAACAGAATATATTGTTAGTTTTATTATTTTATTTGAATATGAGAGGCTGAAGAAAAGTTTATTGAAAAGTTATCAATGGGCTGTTACACAATAACATAATATACTGAGAATTTCATCTTAATGCTCTGCTAATGTTTTCTTGAAATTTACGTAGACCCTTCTTTGCTAGCATACGTCTATTCTGCCTCGAAAAAACACAATAGTTGAATAATTGTATTACAATGTGTTGAAAAATCTCGAATTATATGATGAATAAAAAAGGGTCCAGAGGGAGGGCCCCAAATATCAGGTTTGCCCCGAGCCGCTCAAAGTAGCTAGGCGGACATGACACACACGTGCATATATGCGCAGACATACACGCGCAGACAGGAAGGTGATTTCATAAGTCTGATTTTGTCTTTGAAGTAAGCGGTGAACAATAGCTAATTAAAGTAATAATGTAAATTACTATCTCCTTCAGTTGCTACAGAACTAAACAAAAGACAACAGACGTTTTCTAAGTTTTATTAATATTCGTATCTTTCTTGGAAATATTTATATTATTACAAAACTGCATGGGGATTTATTTCACGATAGGAACCGGGGTGGTCGTGGGTCAGGCCTCCCACCAAGCCAATCCGGGTTGATTTCCTCCGGGATCAGTCCCCGGATTTTTACATGGGAAATATTCCAGACGCTGATTGGTGGGTTTTCTCGGGGAACTTCCGTTTCCCCCGCCCATTCATTCCGGCGCCGCTCCACACTCACATCATGACCTTCCTCACCAGCGCTAAAGACCTATATGTTAAAGAGGCCGTTCCAGTGTTTCAGGCGTATGTATGCAACCCGCATTAACACCATATAAATCAAGGCTAATTTTACTAACAGTATAGCAATAAGAATGTTACACATATCAACGTTAACATTGTGCTTTATAAAATACACAGTCGTTCTTATTTTCACTGAGATTTGCAAAATCAAGTATAACAGACGGTTACATTATCACCGTGATGCGAAAAAAAAAAGTTTTGTAAAATTTGTAGCAACCCTTCTTTATACTTGATTTCGGCAAACGCAACAAAAATAAGAACGGCTCTGTTTCTTATAAAATGCGAAGATTATATTGATATGTATAATAATCTTACTGCTATAGTGAACGTAATATTAGCCTTGATTTATTTGGGTTAATGCGGGTTGCATACATGCGCCTGAAAAACTGACACGGCCTCTTTAGTGTTGATCAAAATCTCTTCATTCACTCACCTATTTCACGATAGTTAGTTATCAGATTAACACAAATGAACCAGTTCCAACTATTAATATTAATAATACAACTGGTTGTCACAGGATGCAGTGATAATTAGAAATGATTCTGTTTTTGTCACTGTGCATATATTTAGCGATAGGTATGCTAGTAAAATAGTGACTAATTGTTGGCTGTCAGTCCCACTTTTACATACATTCGTCGATGGTTTGAGGTTTGTTCAAGCATAAAGTAATTATATTACCATGACACCTATAACAGGGAGTAACAGTCAGTGAGATAAAATGTGGGATATGCCGTCTTTGAGGGACGCGTGCAATGGATCATTAAAGGAAAAAAAAATAATTTTAACAAAAAAAACGCTAAATTATAAAAAAAATCTACTCCGAAAAAATTCACTAAAAAGTAATAAAATAATTACGTTATTTTTCGACTATTTTGATACAACCAATTTATTAGTACAGTAATGGACAGATATTGTTATTTTTTAAGTCGGTGTCAGGCAAGATTTTAAGAAATTTTACAAAGTTTGCTATGCTTGAAAACGATATATTTAATGTTACATTAACTCGATAATGTAGCAATACCTAATTAAACCAATTTACAAATCAACACAACTACCTAAAGCGACATGTTAATTACAGATAAACCTAAGTAATCCTATTTACAAAAATAAACAAAACAGGGACATAAAACGGTACCTCGAAAATCTATTGACAAATAAACACAGATGTCGTGTAAAACAAATCTAAATACCTACAGGCGATTCTAAGCATCAAGAAACCACAATCGAATACAATTAGAGAACGTAAAGCATACAAGTGCATAAAAATGTAGATATCGGACTGTCAACGACGTCTACGTACATTAGTGTCGCTCACTCAAGTTGCTCCCCTCCCAGCCCCGCCGTATACGCCCCGTGCTGTTCAACACCGTGTGGCTGCTGTCTGTGTGTCCATTAAGATATGCTTAGTTGCAGTCAACGTTACATTTCATTAAACTAGATGTATACATGCTCTACTTCGTTACACGTTTGTTAACCTTGGCTGGCTCCGACTACAAAAATAACCATAATTCTATATTTATGCCCTAATATATTAATTTTATTGTAAGTAGTCTAAAAATAACGAAATTATTTTTTACTTTTTAGTGCATTTTTTTTTTCAGAGTATATTTTTTGAAGTCGCTATTGTTTTAAGTCAAAAAATAATAATTTCTTGATTTTTATGGAGTTCCGGTGCCTATCTTACATATCCGTGCTGTTTGTTGTCAACGAGTTCCTTTGTGCCTTCGCAGTCCAAGTCAGTCCAGAAAGTACTTGACCATAGTAAGTTATCTACCTAGTCTTGGATTGTCATAAACCTTCCAATATCTCTATCGCTATATATTTCCTATTCGATTTTGAAGTGTTCCCTGGTGTATCTTCGAAATCCAAGGTACAATGCTAATGAAATTAAAATGGGGCCCCCTTTAAAATATCCCCCTTCCAACAAAAATAATAGTATTCCAAATCGGTCTATAAATGACGGAGTTCTGAGGTAACAAATTTTTTTTCAAATAGTACAACCGAATTGAGTACCAGTTAATTTTTTTAAGGCGGTTATAAATAAGTATATAGAAAATGCAAACTGACATTTGCAGTCAACTTTTCTCTCTTAAATGCTATATACTTTAAAACGAGTCCTACAAAGTCTAAAATACATTCATAGTAACTCTCTGACAGCACACAAACAGCACATCTGCACAGAAAAAATACAGATGAATATGCTACATTGGTACGTAACACAAAAGCATCCGAAATTATTTGTGAGACTGTTAACGGTATTATTTTACTTTACTTTCCGCTTCGCAATTAACTGAAATTCATCATGTTCGTTTAATCTGTTCGAGCATAAATAATAACATTTAACTAATCCTTCAACTATCGTGCATCTGTGCTGATTGTGTGTTGTTGCAAACGAAGCCTAGGATTTAACAATAAAGCCAGATAAAGATAAGTGTATGTTCAAAACAGCACATGTATAACAACCTATGCTTAATTTAAAATCTAACAATATTTCAAATAAGTTATATAAAATTACCCAAGTCTTATGTTTGATTATCAAGTGTTTTTTTTTAATTACTGAAAAAAGTGTTTGAACAAGTAAATTTCTTACAAATAATAGGCAAGTTATTAGTTAAAAATTAAACCATATTCTTACTCGTCACCAACGCCTAGTAAAAATCTCTGAATGTATTAGGATTTTTAGGAACTAAACACTTGCGTCTTCATATTTCAGAACACATCAGCTATATCCGGAACCTCATTGGCGTGGACCACATTGGAGTTGGCGGAGACTTTGATGGCATAAATAGGTAACAGATTCTATTGTGTTTATTCACGTCAGTTTTCATTCAGTTTTATCTTTGTGTTCTATGTAAATGTGTGTTCGGAAACTCCACAGAAAGCATCTATGATGGTGTGGAAATTTTAATATCGTACCTTTGGCCGCTGAATGTAAAAATGACTGTCATCTTGAGCACATTTATAAGAACTAGAAAGGTGCTAGTTACTAACATCGGCGTCGTAAGCATTTGATTTTTTTTTTTTTGGGGGGGGGGGGACGTCACTGGTAGAGAAAGTGTACATATAACCTACGTAATAAAGGGGTGTGTAGGAGTCCTCCACCGAGAAATTTTATATTTTAAGGAGCAAAATGCTGCTATTTAAAGAGTTTCTGCATCAAAGTATTTAATATACAACTGAAGGAAATCTTAATCTTAAAACATCTTAAAAACTACAAAATGTTTTGGGGGCGTGTCCCCTCCGTCCGTCCCCCCGTTTACGACGCCCCTGGTTACTAAAATATGTATATTTACATACTGATATAGGTATGAAGCTAAAATAATTCATCTTTCAGCAAATGACTTAGTATATGTGTTGTTAGTTATGATTCATCTCATTTTCTGACGAGTTAATCATTAAGTATAATGTATGTAGACTGTGGTTTACATGGGATCCTAACACTTTAGAACATGTATATAACACGCGATGAACGTTTGTATAACACATCATTATGATGTTGGGAGGTAAACACAATTTCGCATATGGTACAGTGAAAACAATTGTTGGTGCAAAATTTCCTTTCGGCCAGCAAAGTACTTGCAAGTAAAAATTACTAGTCAAGTATGTGGCATAGTCCTTGAACATTAGATTTACTATATTATTCCCTTATGCAAAGGGGAAATTTTACTAATTTAGCAATGAAAAAAATGTGACCGACGAAAGATAAATCCCACAACCTTTGTGTTAGAGGACACACGTATTTAGGTCATATTTCACGGCTATTTTAATTAAGATATATGTGATGAAAATGAATGTCTGTCTGTTTGTGAAACCTGCATTCCTGATGTTCGCATTTATTCGTTTGCGAGGAAACTTTGTATGTGTCCGCGAAGGTTTCTGACAAAAAATAGTCTACATATAGGAGGGGGGAAATGGAACAGAGCAGGGTACTCAAAATATTTTGTGAAAAAATGTTATTTTTTAAAATGTTTTCAAAACTGTCATTAATTACCCTTAACATAATTTTAAACCATTCATATCAAAAATGTTTTTTTCTTTTTTTCCTGCATTTTTATACCGATATTTATAATTATTTAATATTATTATCAGTACAATAATTATTACTTATATAAAATTTTGTGTCCTAAAAAAATTTTATCACAAAAATGTACCGTATTAAATGTTTTATTTTTTAAAATTAAGTTTTTGAACAATGTTAAAATTAAAAATACTCATTTTCACAAACTATTTAGGACTGAACTTTTACACAACTGAAAGAGTCATTAATTTGAAAACCACGGGAACAAAGTCGCGGCAAACAGCTGGTCTGTTATAGATTAAGGAAGCACCACCAAACTGCAGTCATTTTTAAAATAGATACAGCGCTTTGGAAGTTGAAGTTTACTAAAAATTTAGCATATACGGAGTCTGTAATTAACCAGCCAAGAAAAATTTTATCATTGTATTACCTACCACAAATATACTAGATCAAAGCAGTTTCAGAAGTATTTCACACCTGGTGAGCGAGCACTGGAATCTTTAATATCGTTCGCAATACGCCAGAAATACGCTAGTAATATTTTTAGTGTACTACAAGAAAGTATAATTAACTTTTATTTAAATTTCAGCGATAGCAGAAATATTCAAGCAGAATTTTTTAACATACGTGAACATATTGAAACTAATATCTTATGTGTTATAATAGGCATGTAGGGATTGTAGTGTGAGGAGTTATAAGGTATCGGTAGCGTTTTTACGCATATACTACCCACGGAAACATCGTCAACCCATACGCATTACGTAATATGACGCTCGAACTTGTGTAAAAGTTCGTACAAAAATTACTTATCCGTCAATCAGTGGTTGTAGGCTTGGCTCTCTGACAGCAACGCCTATGTTATTGGGTCAGGCAGTCAAAAAACACTTCATAATCGTAGCAACTGTTATTCTGATAACGAACAGAATGAATGCCTCTCGTTCACGTCATTCGTTATTTCCATAAATTTACAAACTTCGTCGGCTCTACTAACACACATACTAAATGAAACTTCTCATCAATTTCCCTGGACTATAAGAATTAAAATATTATGAGCCAAACTGTTCGCGAGAGCCTATGAGCGAATATTCGCAACTATGTATTGTCTGACCATAATAATGAAAAAAATGGTAACACATTCCAAAGTTATCGTGAAATGCTTAGTGAATTTTAATCTGTAAGCTTTCAGCTGTTTAGTTTTCTTTTCAGAGATCAGTTTTCATGGTGGCACTTGTGTAACTGTTTGCAGTTTTATTACCTCCGTCTGCTCTTATTTGCGCATAACAACCCACAGGGCTGTGGTGCTAAAGGAAAAATCTAATTTTGTGCTAACCAATGAAGGATTTAATAAGTGAATGAGCCCAACACCAAACATTACAACACAGATGAAAAACTTTTAAATCAATACGAGTATCAGTTTCTCCCGTAGCCTTAATATGTTTGAGGAGAGTCATATCATGTTAACCCTTGACGTTGACTTTACGAAGCCAGAAGTGTCCTATGCTGTATGTTTCAGGACACCTCGCGGGCTGGACGACGTGTCCATGTACCCGGAGTTGTTCGCCGAGCTGCTGAGAATAGGCAACTGGACTGCTGAAGACCTCAAGAAAGTGGCGGGCATGAACCTCTTGAGGGTGTTTGACAGAGTTGAGAAGGTAACTCTCAGTCGAACTTGCAGCACCTTGAAAACTTTTTATTTCATGAGTTAATATAGAAACTTCCGATCGGTTCTTTTCATATTTGGAACAGAATATTGTTATGGTGGCAGCCTGGGTGAACGCGTTCTAAGCCTAGAAGTGCGAAAACAGTAAGGGTGACACAGCATATGCATTACGTCTCTGCCTAGCCTCTAGGTGCAAGTCGCTGTATTGACACGCAGTCTCCTCGCCGACAACACACCTGTATGAGACTTTCAATGAAGACCATGTCATATTATGACGTATAGTTAAAGTTAAAGGTATATTGTACACACCTATACCTCTTAGAATATTCTGGGTCGAGATTTACAAACCTAAAAAGACCGCAGAAACACCCATTTTCGGATGCTAGAAAATATGCTTAAGTGCGACATTCAACTATAGTTGAATATCCAAAATATTTCAGAACTGCAACGTGCGACTTTAGTCGAATACCACCTTTAATGTCCCTGTTAACACTATGTACATGATTTTCTCACTTGAAACCATACAAAAAGCTGTTTTTATAAAATACCATCTTGGCATTAATTAAAATTTTGTATCCCGCAACAAAAGAGTTAAGGCCCGCCTACTAGCTGTGTGTTAGTGTGAGTGAGACACGCCGCCAAGGGCGATGTTGACAGGCATATCTAGTGAGGTATCGCCTCTACTGTAAGACACTGAAATGGCGTGCAGTGGTATCGTAGATCACTCGCTTGACTGACTTACAGTTGAGACCCCGTCTTTTTATTGGTGGAAAATTTTAAACTAAGTCCCCATTGCATGCTTCTATGGTAGTTTCACACGAACCCCGTGAGTAGTTTTTCAGATATAACGTATTGAATAATATTTTTAGCCATTTTGAGGGGGTTTGAAGGCTATTTTACTTTCGTACATTAACACAATGGGCATAAGTGGAATAACATATTTACGAACACGCTGCGACGACTTTTAAGCGCGTGGTAGGCGAGACTCTTAATGAGTAGTGACTAGTGGTGAACTTGAAATGTGTATACACACATGTAACGTTCTTTAAATGCTATTCCTAAACATACATCGCTCATGTGCAATGAGTAATTTTCAAATAATGTTGTAACAACCGTAGCTCTACACACCGCTCGGCGACCTGGACAGGCGTTGGATATATTAGCTGAAATCATAGTAAAATATCATAAGATATTCTCCGTAACATTAAAACATATTTTATATTGTTTTTTGAGAGGTTGTTATAGACAGTTGTTTTACTAGGTTTCAGCTAAACGCAATATAAACCACACTAGAATAACAGTTTTTAGACAGATTTAATCTTTCTAGTAATCTCAAAGTAACTCCAATGACTAGTATCGGACTTCAGTCAACCAGATATTATTTTCAATAAATCGCTTCGCAATTCCTTCTACCTTATCTGATTTTCCTCCATCAGTTTCTTTAGTTCTCTCAGTTTACTATACCTTCATAGCGAGGTATACACGGAATGGGCTCTTCACTTTAGCTCGCTTGTACTTCGAACAAAAATCCAGCTGAAATCTTTATATGAATGGAACAATACACAAATTAGTTTTATGCTAAAATAAATTGAATAACAGTTACCAAGTTTCGTAGTTTTGCCAAAAAAATTTTAAAAAGTGCAACATAAAATGGCGATTGCTTAAAAAACAAGAAGTTACGTACACAAAAAATGAGCATTCCTTTCTCCACAATGGTACAATCTAATTCAATGAAATTTCAGGAGCATGTAGGCCCATATTGAGTAAAGACTTCAGAGTTATGGAAAGGTAAGACGTCGAGCGTTGACTGGAATACTCAATCGTTGATCAAATCTGAAGTACTCATCAGAATTCTACGGGATATTTTGGCGAGTTGAAATTTTATGAACGAACGTCTCTATATACAGCACTGGTCAGTGGCATTAATTGTTTTCATGTAAAAAATTACAAACTGTTTTTTAATAAGGGCTTGAAACCACAAAATCCATAAAAATGGAAAATTGTAGTTTTTATAATCCAGGTCTCTATAATAACCGAGTTTTAAAAATAAATACTCGTGTTCTGATTTGAAAATAATTATACTATCTTAAAACCCCTGGGAAGCCTGCATCAGAGTCTTGCAACTAGCAAGGATAGAGGTTTACACGTTACACTGAGGGTGGATTGCAGAGTCAAGTGAGGAAAATCCTGAGGTAAAGGTGAAACTAAGGAGAACTTAAGGCAAATCTAAGAATTTTCCATTGGCATTGCAGAGTCAGGAAACTGAGATATCTCAGTTGAGGTGAAGTGTTACCACAATATTCGCGAGAAAAATAATTTCTCTTCGTGCATCGACTTGCGAATGTAACTAAAATGTATATTATTTCCCATTTATTATGCACAAAACTTACATGACAGTGACTTGTTAACTTATATTCAGTGTTTCGCATTCTTTGAAGGTGAAAAAATGCAAAATAAAAACGCTAAAAAATACTTTGCCGATTCTGTTTATAAAATGGCACTGTAACCACTTTGTTTATAAAATGTCATTGTAACCACTTTGTTTATAAAATGGTGTATTAACCATTCTGTTTGATAACAAAAGTGACAATAAAAAAACACGACATCGCTTTCATGTAAAAATGTACAACGAATATAAATTATGCTGTAGATGCCAATGCAGTCTTTCATTTACACCATGGTTATGTTCCTCCTCTAAAGCATTACCAATAAATTTAAAATAAGAATATTTTTCTCCCCTATGTGGTATTCTAACATCAATTTAAGGCCGCCATGATTGATTTGCAGCCTGAGAAATTATTAAGGAAGGTCTGAGGACACCTCAAGAAATTCTTGGTTCTTCCTTAGATTTCACTCACTTTTCGTCTCTGCAATGAAAATTTCTCACAGTTCACTCAGAGAGGCCTTAGTTTTTTCTCAATATGATTGTGCAATAGGCCGTTAAGAGTGTTATGGAGCATTAAAATACTTCCTGCTTCATTGTTTAGCTGCATAGAGATGAACAATAATGTCAGTTGTCGCGTGTATGTAGATTCGATAGGATTGAGCCTCACAGAATTCAATCTAACATGTAAATCCCTATACTTACTCTCTTAACTCCGCAGCTCATTCATTTATAATAACTATTTCATTGACATAGTTCTCATCTAGTTTTCCCAGAAGGCCTTTAACTGTTAAATGAACGCACTAAATAGTTACGCTATATGACTACACTACTTCCAAACTTTGCTAAGAATCAAGGCCTTTTAGTTGGAGGACATGGCACATATGTAATGTCTGGTTTTGTGTTTCTGTTTGATAATTGTTACAATAAGCACGTACAGTTTTCCATATTACTGTATCTAGCGATTATGCTGAATTTGTGATTATGTCATTATTTATTGCCACAGCAGGAGAATGTAAAATTTACTAAAAGTAGTAAGAAAAATCTGTTACTTTATTATGTTTAACATTACGACACTTGAAAATTACATTTATGTAAGGTTGAAGGTAATGTACTTCATAACTTTGTACAGGAGCTGGCTAAAATTCTAGTTAGCCTACTCAAGTGATATGTACTAGCAAATAACAATGAATAATTACAAGTTAGTAAGTTATGTTTTTTTCTCCGTTATGGGTTACAAGAAATTACAGGCAAAAAATGAAAGCAACTATACCTTCATTTCTTTTCTTCTCATAATTTCGTTTTCAAATAAACAAAACGAAACATGATTATGCCAGTAGCTCAAAGAGGTCCAAATAATATTAAATGGCGCTACAGAGTTAGGTTGGGATTATGACGATTTCACATTACACTTTATCACGTTACACTGTTACTTTCACATAAGCAGGGAATACCTTGCATGAACACATTTGAACGGGACCTTTCCCGATCGTGTCATTTGAACACATGATCTCAGCCAATCACTTTTCGGAGGAATTAATGTATTATGATGTGTCATGTTATCTTTGCCTATACTCGACGAATAATATCCCGAAATTTTTTATTGTGTACTTACGACTTAAGTGAACGATCATAATAAGGCACCTCTATCGACTACCTCTTACTAGACTACATCTGAACATGATAAACCGGTGATAGATATGTGAATATGAAGTCATCACAATCTCAGCCTTATTTTGTATTCAAATTGCAAGCAAATAAGAATCACGCAACCAGTTGCACATTTGTACATTGTCTTGTTCGAGGTACGAGACCAGATGCGACAATCTGGAGTGATGCCGTCAGAGGTGTTCATCTCCGGACCATTGCCAGGCGCGCGGCCCGAGTGCTTCCTCGACATAGACAGCCTGGATAGAGAGCTGGAGCTGTGAGGGGATATGAATACTACTGATGCTGGCTGCTCTGACGAGGGCGCCATGACGAAGGAAATGACACCCAAATTATCATAACACATGTTTTTTTTTTTTTTTTTTTTTGCAAAAGGTGGTGTGACTTATGGACAACGAATTTACACCCATTGTATACTGACAATAAGTGTAAACTAAAAATACCGGTACTGATGGTCTGCAGACCCACATTATTTTAAAGACTGGTACTAAACAACTAAACCGTTTAAGTTTAAACTCTGTTAACAGGTATTCTAAATATTTTTTAATGTTTTAAAACACAGGAACACATACAGGATTGATATGTGAGGTGTAACTTAGTTAATTTATCAACTGGATTTGACAGTTTATACTGACGATGCAAATAATGAAAACACAAATGTTTATTGTCATTGCAATTTTTCTCACTTCATGTTCAATTGTCTTTGGTTATTAAATTTCTTTTGAAAACACCCATATGTTCACTTGTTGTTTATTTTATAATTCTAAGGGTAGCACAAGTTTTTTTCTTGAATACAGTATGTTCTGTATTTTCATATCTTCTGTGTGTAATAAAAACACTAAACAGTCCAAATGTTGGCCTGC
The DNA here is from genome assembly GCA_003012365.1 of Medauroidea extradentata. NCBI lineage: Eukaryota > Metazoa > Arthropoda > Insecta > Phasmatodea > Phasmatidae > Medauroidea > Medauroidea extradentata. Next base: position 23,104 of record PNEQ01024963.1, on the reverse strand, counting down.
ATAAGAAATATTACTGTAATCTTAAATATAAAGTGCTGAAAATGTTGTATGTGTATTAAAATTACATCATCAGTAAGCACATTTGAAAATAGAATGCTGAAAATGTATATTCCACTGCATCAGTGCTCTCGGCGACATTGGATTGAGCGACCTGATGAGCCATGCTGGATGGTATCCTAACAGCTACAACATTAATCTATCCTGTATCTGTCAGTTTGCCGGTCAGGGTGACGAACAGCAGTCAGGCTTGAGGAGGAGGCCACAATAGGAGTTTGTAAGCACGTTTCACAAACCCTGCCCAATACTCCTGAAGTCCCAGGGCCAGCTAACAATGAGGGTGTATTGCCTGAGGTATTAGAAGAGATCTTGAAGAGAACAAAATAAAACCTAACCTGTCGACAGGTGAAAGCTGTAGCTGAACTGGTAAAGAGGAATCAAAACACCTTCTCATGTGAGTCAAATGACCTAGGCAGTGCCAAAATCATCTTCCACTGCATTGAAATAGGTGGGGCCTGCCTGTTAAAACATCTCCCTAGATGACTGCCTCCAGCTTTAGACGAAGTAGTAGATGGTACCTTAAAGAGAAAAAGGTCCTAGGTGTGATAGAACCTTCAATTAGCACATGATCCACTCGAATAGTGATAGTAAAGAAGAACGATGGTACTCTTAGATTTTTTATTGATTATCCCTAGCTAAATGAGGTGATTAATCAGAATTCCTATCCTCTGCCTAGATAGACGACACCATACACAGCTGGGGGTGCAGAGGCCAAATAGTCGGGCCATTCGATTCCAGCAGGGTCGGTCCCTGGATTTTCGCATGTGGGAATCATACTGGACGATGCTATGGGTCGGTGGGTTTTCTCGGGGATCTCCCTTTCCTCCACCCATTCTGGCACTGCTCTACACTCACCTCATGTCATCCTGCACCAGTGCCAAAAACCTCTATGTTGAGCACTGACCAAAATCTCTCTCACTTTACACAGCCTAGCAGGAGCCCAAAAATTTTCGACCCTGGACATGAGGAGTGGGTATTGGCAGTGTGAAGTAGCTGCAGAGGATCGAGAAAAGACTGCCTTTTGTATCAAAGGAAAAGGAACATGGCTGTTCAAAGTTTGGCAGTTTGGGTTGCGTAATGCTGCTGCTGTCTTTGAATGCCTAACGGGGAAGGTCCTCCTACTAGACTCTTGTCAGGTTTACCTCGACGACACGGTCAAAAGCTAGACATTCGAAGAATATCTGATGTGCCATAATGCTGTATTCCACAAAATTGCTGTAGCCAACCTGAAATTTGTCCCTAATAAATGTAATCTGTTTCAGCAGAAAGTTAAATTCTTGGGTCATGCAGTATCAGCCCACTGGATAGAGACAGACCCAGAGAAGGCTAAAGCCATAAGAGATTGGCCTCGACCAGCTGACAAAACTAAAGTAAAGAAGTTTCCTGGGCCTGTGTGCATATTACCACCATTTCGTGCATGGGTTCTAAACAATTACTAAGCCACTGTATGAATTAACAGAGGCAAGAAGAAAATGTCATTGGACCCCTGAAAGTGAAGCTGCCTTCGCAATTTTAAAGATAATATTGACATCGCCTCCAGTCCTAGGTTTTCCTAACAGTAAGGGCGAGTTCATTCTCGATACTGATGCTAGCGATGTTGGTATTGGTTTTGTGTTGTAAGTTTATGAAGGGAAGGAGAGGCCATTTGAGTTTTTCAACAAAGTACTCCATAAACCTGAAATAAATTGCTGTGTGACTTGTAGAAAGCTCTTAGCTGTTGTGAAGGCAATTTCGCACTTTCACCCTTATCTTTCTGGAAGGCATTATGTAGTATGTACTGATCATGCTTCATTGACATGGTTATTAAATTTCAAGGACCCAGATGGGCAGGCAGCACATTGGATACGAAAATCGCTGTTTCCCGAAATCACTCCAGGCAAATGCTGGGATGGTTCCTCAAACAGACCCTGGCAGACTCTTTCCCATTTTTCACTGTGTACTTTTGCCAAGGCCTTGTGCTGCATGTAAAAGGTCCAAATAATCCACTTCAGGAACATTATTTCGAAATACCGCACAGACCTGGCTGTCTTCACAACACTGCAGATACCCTATCAAGGAAACCCTGTGAACCATCTTGTTGACACTATGAGCACCAAGAAGTAAGGAATAGTGAATCCTGAACTGTACACAGGACTCAGATCGTAGAAGATATCTCTTGTAAATAGAAAATACTAATTGAATGACTACAATATGTGACCTTTACTGAAGTGGAAAGAAAAATACCAAGCTAGGAAGAGATAACTAGTCTAGGAACCACAGTCTAATCCTATGGGCACATCGGAATTCCCTTATTCTTAGAAATTGTGTGGTACATAGGAGTTGGTAGAGCAATGATGGAAAGCAAATATTTATAATCTTGTCTTGCTAGACTGTAGGGTTCCAGAAGTTCTGAAAGAACTGCGTAACACTGCAGCTGGTGGATATTTTGGCAGTAATAAATCATTCGACAAAGTTCGCCTGAGATTCCACTGGCTTCATTTTTTGAAGTATGTGGCGAAGTGGTGCCGCATGTGTGATACCTGTGCGGCAAAAAAAAAAAAAAAGGACCGAGAATTAAGGGAAAAAGAAGGTTGCAGATATTCTGGCCCCTTACTGAGCACTGATAGGGGGAAATCGATACTTCCTTGCAGCCTAAGACTACTTTACTAAATGGGCAGAGGTAATACTAAACCCAAACCAAGAAGCTTGTAGGATGGCCGATACACTTGTAGAATGTGTCTTCTCAAAATTTGAAGTACCACTTGAGCTACATTTGGATCAATGGTGGAATTTCGAGGCTACCTTGTTCGAAGAGGTGACCAGATTTTTGGTATGAGGGAGAAGACACGAACCACAGCACTGCATTCTTAGTCAGACAGGATGGTCGAAAGACTTAACCTCACACTGAACAGTACCTGTCAATATTCATGTCACAATGCCAAATGGACTGGGATGCTAAGATAGCCTAATTTTTGCTAGCCTATCATTCAGCAGTTCACAAATGTACAAAAGAACACTTTCGATGATGTAATTTGCGAGAGACTCCCACCATCCTAGTGACCTGCTGTTTGGACGACCACCTGAAGAAGAGGTAGCCACCACAGAATTGCCAGTAAACTATGTAGGAATTTAGTGAGCATACATGACTTCGCTCTGCAGTACCTCAGAATTAATACCGACCGAGTGAAGACCAGATATGATAGAAGAGTATCTGCTGAGTAATTTAAAGAGGAACAACTATGTGGTTCTACAATCCACAAAGATGGAAGGATTACTGCCTCAATTTTCAGAAAAACTGAGAAGGTCCTCATTATATTGATGGCTTAAAGCACAAATATTGTATGTCCATTTTTAGAAATTGTGAAAGAATATTTCGTATTGTTCTAACAACTACCAGTTACAAATTATTCTGTATGTATTATTTATTCCCATGGTTTCATATAAATATACATTATAAGCAAGTTTTTTTTGCTAGGAAATTGATTTTTTTAGTAAATATTAATTAGATGATTTGCATGGACATACAATATAAAACAGTCAGTGGTGTAGTCTTCAAGATGTGTTAAAGTGGCTCTTGGGCTAAACCCAAGGTTGTACACATTGATCGACTTGCTCTTTATGAAGGTTAGGAAGTTAAGTAGTCTGTTCGAAACGAAAATATTTAAGGAGGGGGCAGTGTAGCGAGTCAGCACTCTCGACGACATTGGATGGACTGAGTGACCTGATGAGCCATGCCACCTACCCCACCTCTACTCACTACCACCAGTCCTGGTGATGAGACGGCAGACTGCACCCTTCCTCCTCCCCATCTTCCCACCCCTGGAAATACGGGCCAATTGTGCCTGCCTGATGTCATCAGCCTTCTAATTGAGTGGACACCTGTCAATCATCCTTGACAGGCACTTATTTCTGATGTGACTGAATGTTACCGCAATACCTAGAAATTTCGGCTTACGCCAAACTAGCTTTATGACTGAGCTATAATAATGTTCTGGGTGTCATCTCAGGCGACTGTAAATACCAGCCCACTGCAAGTAGCAGCAGAGTGATTGTGGCATTCAGCCTATAAGTGTTTGCGACGAACTTGGCAGCGAGTGGTGAGGTGATACCAGCAGATCAAGGTAAGAATGTGGCAAGTATGTAGGACGGTGGCACTGTTGGAGTAACATGAGTGAGAGAGAAAATAAACAGTTTAGAATGTAGCTACACATTGCAATACATTTCTGGAAAGAGACTTGATTTCAGATGAATGATTTAAAAGAGAGATACATTTATTAATTTTATATTAGAGTGATAATTTAGACTTTTAGGGGGATTACAAGTAAATAATATCTGTAAATATTTATCTAAAGAGTCTAAAGTGCAAGGATTGTATAATTAATATACAATGTTTTACATATATAGTGATAAATTAATAGATTAAATTTAATTCAGTAATTTGAATTATTAAATCCTACATCCAAATCGAACCTGCAATGCCTAAAGACTCTTTCACAGAATCAAATATTTATTGAATTCAATAAACATTGAAAGGTTCAATTGCAAAGTTATCACACGATTTTTATACAAATGATGCACAAAATAAATAATGTAACACTTGTACAATTAACTACTAACCCTGAATGAGACAAATATATTTGGTTCAGCTAATACAAAATTTTGTATTATTTTGGTATATATTTGATGTGGACCATTCCATGTCCCCTCAGCTGAAGCTTGTTGTGTGCACCACACCTACCAACTGGAACAGCCGAGGCGGGCTGTACTGCACCAGCATAAGGGAACACACCCGGCCACATGGCACTAAGAGGTAGCGGCGCCCAGATGCAGCCCCTGTGATGCTGGGTGGTTCCAAAACGTGTGTTGTTGCTAAGAGACGACCAGCAAATGTAGGGTAAGTGCCCCGTATGCACGCCCATAAACAGCCATTTACATGGCGAGTGTCATGCAGACACTTACGGGCAAAGTGCGGAAACATGGGTCTCGCCCATGTTTCCTAAGTGAAGTTTAAAGACTGTGACATCCTGAGGCACACCGCTGTCACGAAACACAGGATTGACTTGAACACGCAAAAACCTATTTACCCCCCCCCCCCCCCCCGAGGCTATCTGTCACACCAGGCAAAAGTCATCAAAGAGCAAATTAAGGAGATACTTCTTGCTGATGGAGTCATTGCGACAGCTAATAACCGGTATAGCTCGTAAATTATGCTTGCACCTAAGAAGGATGGAACATTACGTTACTGTGTTAATTTGAGACGCGTGAACCTCGCGATGGAAAATGTAGCACCGCCCTGCATCGGCATCAAGAATGCACGAGCCACTATTGGCAGTGCCAAAGTGTTTTCCTCCCTAGACTTGCGAAGTGGTTATTTGCAAGTGCCAGTACGGCAGGACGACCGAGAGAAAACCACCTTCATGGCCCCTGATGGCAGTCAGTATCAGTTTTGAGCTATGCCATTCGGCCTGAAGGGAGCTCCCACCACAATCCAAGCATAGATGGTACAGGTGCTAAGTTGGCAATCAGGAGTGTTTACTCTTGCATACCTTGACGATGTGCTGATATGGTCGAAAACATGGGAGGAACATCTGATCCACCTGTCGCTTGTCCTGGAGAGACTGACCATCATTGGGCTGACCTTCGCAGTACCCAAGTGCCGCATAGGGGAGGCGGACATTGAGTTCCTAGATCATGTGGTGTGTAAGAGAGGGATAAAACCCAACACCGAACATCTGCGATTCGTGGAGGAGTGCCAGCCGCCAGCTACACGCAAACAGCTGCATAAATTGTTTGTATGGCCCAATTAACTAGCTCCACGAGCTTATTAAGCAATTCGCGACCATAACAGCCCCACTGAACACACTACTCTCAACTCAGAAATGGTACCACTGGACTACGGAAGCTGACAATGCATTTCACAACATAAAGGCTGTGTTCACCCAGTGTGATACCCTGGCCCACTATGACTGTAAGCACCCACTGAATCTCCAGACCGACACCATTCAGGAAGGAATCGGCGTGGTGCTGTACCAGTATGGCGATAAAGGAGAGTGATGTGTCATAGTTTACGCGAGCGCCAAGTTCGGGCCCATGGAAAAGCGGTACCATGTAAACGAGCAAGAGTGTTTTGCAGCCGTCTGGGCAACCAAACAGTACCGACTGTACTTAGAGTATTGGAGATTCAGCCTATGCACAGATAAAATATGTCTCGTGTGGCTACAGTCTATGTGAGAGTCATGTAGTAAACTTGCCAGGTGGTTTGGTAGCGTTGCAGGAGTATGACTTTGTGGTAGAACACATTGCAGGGAACAACAACCAGCTGGTGGACACGTTATCACTGTGCGCCGATGTCATTGTACACGATGAAACCGAGTGGGAAGACATCCTGCCACCCAGTCAACGCTCAGCAGATGCACAGCTTTACCAGCAGACTGTGTTACCGCAGAACAACAACCTCAATGCGGTGTACGAGCGAGTGGTAATGGCGCAATGGGACTGCCCGACATGCCGCTAGAAACGCGCAGAGTGTGATAGAGAGACGGTGAAACACTAGCGAGTAGTTGACTGGCGAGTAGAAACATGCTCCCCAGAGCAAGAAGGGCCGTGGAAGCTGTTTGTGCCCTCTTGTGAGCGGGAGAGTGTGCTGCACAATGCCCATGATGGACATTTTGCAGGACACCCTGGAGCGTACCAAACCACCCACAACATCTGCCGCCTCTTCTACTGGCCAGGGGTGACACGAGCCGTGCAATGCCACATGCGCCTATGCGAGATGTGTAACAGACACAAGTCACAAAGGACAGATGGCGAGCAGCAACACCAGCCACGTCTGCCTGAGCACCCATTCGAGTCGGTCGGCCTAATATCATGGGCCCATACCCCCGGTCAACAAGCGGGAAAAGATTTATACTTGTAGTGACGAACATGTTTTCGCACTGAACAGAGGCATACGCACTCCCAAGCACGCAGGTTAAGAATCTCATGTACGCAATGGACACAGAATTCTACGCAAGATGGGGTTACCTCAAGGTACTGCTCAGTGACAATGGTGCATAGTTCACCGGTAAAAATTAGAGGGATGCATGCGAGAGAAGGGGCGTCCAACACCACATGACATCAGTGTACCACCCGCGTGCTAACCACATGGAGCATCGGAACCAGGACCTGAAAATGCAACTCCAACACAGTGCGGGTACGAACCATGCGACATGGGTGGAACATCTGCTGGCCGCCTTGTTTACCCTCCGATGTCGGGTGAATGCCGCGACGGGCCAGTCACCTACGGCAACCCTGCTAGGGCACTACCTCAAACTTCCCGGCGAATACCAATACCGACGAGATAGGGGCCGAGGACCCCGCAGTGAGAGCTAACCAGAGACGAGACTGACATGCAGCGATGAAGGACAACCAGCGGCGCAATGTGCAACAGTGGCTCAAGGCCATGTGCAGACCACGCGTACACCACTCCAGCCTGGCCAGCGCTTATACATCCAGGGGCACCCACTGTCTGCGGGAAAGAAAGACTTTTACTGAGGTCTTGCTGCTAAATGGAGCGGACCCCACAGGGGCATACAGGCCTGCGGACACACGACCTATCTCATCCGTTTCCAGAACTGAAGAATAAGTAAAATCCATCGTGATGACCTGAGGGCTGCGCCCAGTGGAGACGTCGCGTTGCACTGCGCTACGATGCCACACCGACCAGATCTGCCAGGCATGTCGCCACCTGACACATTAAGTGAAGGAGACGGAACCCCCATTGGCGGCATTAAGCGCCTCTTAATGACCCAGACACCGCTGACAGTGGCATCTGACAGCGGATGCTGCGGAGAGGGCGTCGATACCAGCGACAAGGAACATGCATGTCCAACAGAATTGACAACCAACCACAGAGTCACGGTGCGGCGCCAATCGTTCGCCGACGAAGTTGCCCACATCCCGACGCCTAACATCGGGGCACCACCCGGGGGTGCAGCGTGACCCCACCACCACGGTATTCCATCAGGGATGGTGGTGACAGGACCGCCCGATCTCAGCAGGCGCAAAGGAAGGAACCTCGGTGCTTCCACCCTATTGTCACGGAGTACGAACGGTCGGCAGACACCTCTATGCCTGCTGCAGGCTTTCAGAAAGTGCGACCCTTGTGATGACCCGACACCAGTGCTGTTAAAGGACGGAGACTGTGCGCACATGCTGCCCCTCTCTGCAACAGCCGCCTTAGACCACGCTCCACAGCCCTCTCTGCAATCGCCCTCGGGCGACACTGACTCTGGGAACCACCAATGGGACGACAGGGGCCTCATGCCCCTCCGTCGATCAGCGCAGCCAAGTCGCGGGGTGCACCTTTGATGCCCCAACTGCCAGGGTGACCCGACATCCCAGACAACAGAGGCAGTGGCACCACACTCTCAGCAGCCACCGCGGCCAGGATGATACCCACTCCATATGCGACCAGACGGACCTCGGAGCTTCACCTACTGCAGGTAAGTCGAGGCCAGTGTCATGGTGCGCAGACATACTCTCGGGGGGATGTTTGATGCAGACTTAGCTGAAGCCTGTCGTGCACACTGCGCCTACCAACTGGAACAGTCAAGGCGGGCAATACTGCACCCAGCATAAGGGAATGCACCCGGCCACATGGCGCTAAGAGGTAGCGGTGCTCATACACTACCCCCGTGACGCTGGGTGGTGCCAAAGATTGCGTCGTTGCTAAGAGACCCCAGCAAATGTAGGGAAAGTGCCAGTATGCATTAACGCCCATAAACAGCTGTTTATGTGACGACTGTAATGCTGCCACTTACTGGCAAAATGCGAAAACATGGGTCGCACCCACTTTTGCTAAGTAAAGGTTAAAGGCCATCCTAGTTTGAATTTAAATATGTTTTAATTAACATCTGTCAGGTTTAACCTCAAACATCGCAGAAACACTCCTGCGCCATGCCGGCAACATGGACACGCCCATACAGCCAGCCATACTGCGTCAAATTCTGCAAGTCATTTTTAAAATGAATTTTTATACAAGAATTTTGTTAAGTGTTTCCAAGTGTTTTCCATTCCTTCCTACAAATTCAAGAGCTAACCTACACATTACTACAATGTAACGTAACATAAATTTCTGGATAACTGAAAATTGTGTGTCTGAAAATAGCTATAGAACATTTCTTAATACTATTTGGACTCTAATCATCAAGAATTTGCATTTAAAAATCATCCTCTCTTTGTTTTGGTATTGTTTAAGGGTTTTTGTGTAACGACGAGCTCGTGGCGGGAACTTGCTGGACGAGGCAGGTGCACTATCATGTGCTCGTCAGTTGGCGGTTAGCGGCGTATGGGGGGGGGGGTCAACCCTGTGTCGCTCCAGGCATCAGCAAGTATTTGTTCAACCTATCACAGTGTACCAATAGTTAATTTTCGTTTCTGAAACCTTTTACGCTTTAATTTATTACATGCCCGGAGTTACCTCCTCCACCCCTGCAACTCGTGACGACCAGGGGCTTCGTATTAATTAAATTTTCATCCAGCCCCCGTGGCTGTGTTTACTGTGCAGTTTCGCCCACTGGACGGACGTAGGTTCTGGTCCGCTTCAACCACCGCCATAGTGATATGTGTATGGATGTACGGTGATTCTTCAATGTTAACCATATCAGTGAGTACGTGTGTTATTTATTGGCTAGCCGCTTCACGGCCTTAAGGTAAAGGAATCCTGAAAACTCACCAATCCCCTAGTGTTTTGGTATTGTGTGAGTGGGTGTCCAGGTGCCCGATATCCCTGGCGAGGGTCGTGTGTGTGCATCGAGGTGTGGGGAATGCCTAAAGAGTCCCCTACGTATCTAAGACGCCGAGCGGGAGGGAATTAAATCAGAAAAAGCTGTGGCCGTCAGCCGTACAACCCGAGCTCTTCGAGTGCTCGTCCTCCGCACGCCACTGTCGTGCAGGACAGGTCTCGTATAAATTTACCGTAGATATTGCAACATTCATCCCCTCACTGTAACCCCTGCTCGCATCATATATTATTTTATTATATCAATCTGCAAGCAACACAAAAATTCAAAAGAATATTTTGTACAGGAAAAATCGTACATACTCAGACTATAAATGGCAGGTGCGACCCTAACATGGATCGGATTTGCACTTGGAATTGGTTAATGTAACCAAACATACATTTAAAAATATGTTTAATGTTAGGTTTACTAATTGACCGAACTCCTGAAAAGTCTTTTGCCTGAAATGTCATAAAACAATATTTACAATTGTCAGTAAATTATAAAAATGAGACAAAGTAATTTAATTATTGGGATGTTTATTTCATACCTCCAAAAGTGTGTGCCAAATTACAACATTAACAACTGCAACAAAATCCTTTCTTTACTAAAATTACATAACAATACTATTAAATATTGAGTTTTTGCATAATTTAATCTCAAGCTCTGAAACAAGTAATTTAGAAATAAATGTAACCTTAATTGGCTACTGGGATCACCTTTTTCTACATGTATTAGATGTTAAAAATAAATTACTTTTTTGTGTTATGTTAAGAAAACATTGAAGGCACTCATATTTTGATGGAATTATGAAATTTAGTACTTAGTTCAAATGGCGTGGAAACACTTGAGAAACTATTTTTTTTTTTAATTCGGATAGTTGTAAGCTGGAGATGGTGCTGTCCATTCTATGATTCAGTGGTTATAGGCGATACCACATCGTTTGAGATACAGCCCACACTTCGACTCATTCATCAGGAGAAGACATTTAAGCTATGTGTCTGAATTCCTCGGCGAAGATGTTCTCTGAGCAGTCACTAAGACACCTACAGTTAAATAAAATATAAAACTAAAAAATGTTTACCAAAACCACACACTACAATGCTGACCTACCATTAGGTGTAGATATTAAACTTCCCAAAAGTGGCCAAAAGACAAACTTTTACGGAAATAAGAATGTAGAATGATAACTCTTGAAAATCATGTTATGTGGATAAAGAAATGTTTCTTCACCACAAGTAATTTAGGTTGTGGCATATAACGTGTCACATAAAAACTTTAGAAACTCATAACAATGCTCGTACTAAATGCCAATAAATGAGTTTTAGATTAATTAGGGTGTAGTGAATTTAGGCATACAAAATATGTGAGATTCTGACAGGGAAGATTATTGCCATGCAAGTTGTCCTGCTATTTAACACCCAGGCTCAACCAGTGGTGGTTGGGCAGCTGACCGACGTTTTTAAATTGCCCAGCTGCAGTCGGTGAGGTCAGGTGTGGGGCCATTCACCGACGGCCTGCACTCGTCAACAGGTGATAACTGCTGGTGCTGGAGGTGCTGCTAGCACTCCTGTCATTGTTACGATGTTTGCACTGTATAATTCTAATATGTGTATGTAAAAACCTACAACAAAGGTAAAGCTGGCCTCCCAGACATATTAACAAGTAGTAATTATTGGGTATATGATTACAGGTCGTTCGGGATGAAGTGAGCACACGCGACAGCCCTGATTAATTTGTATTTTCTACCAGTTTATAACTTCAAACATGACCCGCCTGAATGGTCTAATGTCAACTGTCAATATAGCCATGAAAGATACCAAGAGATAAAAAAATTGTGTAAATTATTCAGTAAGTCAAATTTCTTGACACAGTTTCACTAGATAGGCCACTGTACACCAAACATGGTCTTCACCCATACAGCACATCAATGTTGCAGCAACGTCACACCATAAATTGTAAATGTAGCAGCAACGTTGATATGGCTAAACAACATTTAATGTAATTAAAACTAAACTCGTAACAAGATATTTAAACAATACATAACATTCATCAAACACCTATACAAGGATGCTACAGCACTATTGGCATGAAAATTTGTTTTGTAAATTAAAAGTTAACAATAACATTGCCTACGAGTTTAATAAATGGGATAAAATAAATAATGTTCCTTGAAAACCCCGCAAAGTAGCGCAAGATATAAATACAAGCAACAGCAAATACAACAAGCAAAACACCCAAACAAATTGGCGGTAATGGCTACCTGTATATCATTAATGTATTATAAGTCAAAGCGGCAACTAAAGGAATTAATAAAATTAATTAACATTAAGAAAACCTCAACAATATTTAAATTTATAATAACATTAATACACAAGTAAGTCACAGTTCAAAATTTTTAAAAGAAAATTTAAAACAGAATCTCAAGGGAGAGTTCTTGACTAGGTGTAGTAGGCGACCATTGTCAACAATGTAGCAACATTACAAAAAATATCAATGCATTAAGAGCTGAATCGTTGGTACTTTTAGAAACATTACTGCAATGTTGACAATAGGCATGCAACCAAAATGTAACAATGCAACGGTTTCTGCAACCAAGTGTGCTGTATGGGCACCTTAACTACCAAGGTAAATGCAAGTTGTCTGAAGAAATCGCAAAAGCTCTTAACTATGATTGAAACAAAAACTGTGGACAGTTGTGTGATTTCGCTTGGAATGTCCCAGGAAATCTAAACAAGATAACAACTGGGCAGTTCAGGGATTAAAGTTCGGTTCTCAAACACACGTACACCGTCCGATATTTGCAATGAATGTAATGCGGGTTCAAACTTAATAACACATGTAATAGAGGTCTAAATAGTCGTAATGATAGAAACGACAAATTAAACTATAAACCAAGTCAACTTCATGAAAACATTCCATAATTAAGGAATTAACTGTCATGTATTTGTTAGTACGAACATATGTATTAGCATTTTAAGTGAAAAAGATATTGTTGCATGTAGCGTGGACGGGGCAGGAATATTGAATGCACAGCAATATATTCCATATTGGAAAATGAAATGTTTATCACAATTAACATTTATAGGTTACCTGGTGGTGATTTAAATATTTTCTATAAACACTTAGAAAACATTATTAGTAGGTATGGGGTACAGGAAAGAACAAAATAGTAATATGTAGAGATTTTAATATAGATAACTCAAGAGAAAACAAAAGAACTCATTAGTTTTTCTAAACTCATTTAACTTATGTATCACAGTACTAGAGTTTACAAGTGTGGCTAGAACTTCCTGTACACCTTTTAGATGTTAATTATTTAAATTCAGAGACACAGACACAAATTCTGAACTATTTACAAGAATACTGTAGGAAGTATATTGCATTAACAATATAAATTACAAATGTAAAACCCTAATTAATATTTGAACAAAATATGTGAATGCATAATTTCTTGTCGAACACAACAATCATGAATATACAACATTAACTATAAAAAATATACAAAAAGTTATATTGATGTAAAAAGATATTTAGGAAATATAATTCAGAAAAGTCAGAATAAAATAAAAATACACAATATTATAAAAAGTAAGACAGGTAGCAAAACAAAAGCAGAAAAGTACAAGTCAGTGTGCATGCTGCCTATTGTTGCTAAAAAGTTATATGAAAATAGGCCTACTGTATACATTTCTGAATAAGTAGAATTGAACTTTGGACATAGTGAATATTCTGATTGGTTAAAAATTACACATGATGTTCCACAAGGTAGCAACCTTGGACCTCTCCTATTCCTATCTACACCAATGACATACAATTACAAACACACATAATAACTTCATAAAAAGATACAAAAATTCAGAATTTTAAGTAAACGTGAATGGTAACACAATTGCTCCAGCATCAAAAGTTAGATTTTTGGTTATACACATTGATAAGCAATTGAAATTTAGTAAGCACATATTGTACATTTCAAACAAATTGATCAGAGCATATTATACTGTAAGACACATAGTAAACCTTGTGGAATTAAAAGCTTCCATAACTGTATGTTAGGTATGCTTTCATTCCGTACTGTCATACAGCACTGATTATGGGGAAACACAACATAATTTTAAAAAAAATGTTTTACAAAAGAAATCTATTTGTATAATTGCACACAAGAAGTTCTCTTCGAGCAGAGAGAACTTAAAAAGACTTTTGCATACTTGTAGTAATTAATGATTTCGTAAAGTACTAACTTTCAATCATAGAAAAACATGGAAATTAACTCATATCACACACACAGTGCTGACAAATTAAGACCTGCTCAACTAAACTGCTAAGTTTGAGACAAGGATTAACCAGTTTGGTGGAAAATTATATCACACACTACCCCACAGCATAACAAAGATTAACAATACACACAAATGTAAGAATGCCATAAAAAAGTCATCAATCCGGTCAAGTGATCATGAATACTGAACTTAAAACAAATGTAACTTTCATACTTATGAGAGATATTACAGGAAAAAAAAACAAATATAAAAATTATGTTCATAGGCAACAGTTTGTGTGATAATTTAAAGTTGAAATAACCTAGGAAATAATTAAATAATGCAGCACTCATAACTTAACATTATTTGACAAATTAACTGTAAGAAAATTAAAATATTAAACCCTTCGTTACAACAGCCAATGAAACAATCAACATCAACATACAAATAAATCTAAAATTATTTACAAAAAGTACAAATTACTGTTTCCTCTGCATCAGACTATTAAGTTAAAACAATTTAACACTAAAAATTACTAAAAGGCCTGGTTTACATCAAACACTATTTTGCATCAACTGACACACCCGTGGTACCAGTAGTCACTACCAAAAACACTTTACATCACCATATGTTTGTAACACCATAGCCCTCAGAAATGCGAGACCATTGCCAGTCGACACTTCCCTCATCACTGCTAAAGAAATCTTTCAAAATGTTTCTTTGATAATTGGCATTGTAAGAGGAACGATTTGAGTGTGTAGCACCAAGGTCTAGTAGCTGAACTGTGTTTGCAGCTCTCCAGTTCCGTTCTTCCTCAAGTTCACATGTGCTTTCGTCATTTGTAACGAAGGTCCTTGGTACATATTGGTCAGGTATAGTTTTCATAGTAAAATTATGCAAAACCGTTGTAGCAAGAACAATTTTTGTTACTGTCTCAGCTGACCCACTAATACCCTGATTATAAATTTGCCAATGAGAACCGAGAATGCCGAACGTGTTTTCTACAGTTATCCTGGCTCTGGATAGTCTGTAATTAAAAGTGGTTTCCTCATCGCACAAATTATTTCCTGGAAATGGTTTCATGATGCATGTTTTCAGTGGAAATGCAGCATCTGCTACAAATACACAAGGTAAAAGTGTGTCTGTGCCTGGAAGAAACCTGTCCGGCAAAAACTGAACATTCTGTGTCAACAGCATCTGACCAAATGTGCTGGCTGCAAACACGCTACCATCACTTTTAGATCCGTGGTCTCCAACATCAACCCATGTGAACACATAATCTGCATCGCAGCATGCCATTAACACAATGGAAAATAATTTTTTATAATTAAAATACAGCGAGCCTGATTTTGGCGGGCAAACGCGCTTTCCATCAAGTGCACCAAGAGTGTTGGGGAAGTTCCACTTCCTCCAAAAGTCCAAAACGATTTGCTCCCAATCATTTTTCGTAGGTTTGGCCATGTAATCGATACTCAGTACATTCCACAATGCAGTACAGACATCAATAATGACCTGATTTGCAGTTGAGCGACCAACACGAAACTCCCATGCTAACGACTGACGAGAGCCACCTTGAGCGAGATATTTCAGAGTCAATGAAAGCTTTTGCTCTGGGGACAAGGGTTTTCTATGACCACGCTTCATGAGGGAAGGTTTCAGAAGACTGAGCAACATGTTAAACTGGAGCACATTCATCCTTGTGTATTTGAAGAACTGCTCATGGTCTTGATTCTTTATGTGGGCAAAAAGGGTGAAAAAAGAACCAAAATCTACTCTCACTTGGTTAATTGGCCTCACCCACCATCTTCTACGACGGATTGGTGGTTTTATTCTCAAGATCTGCAGAAGAGAGACGAGTACTGTCTGCAGCATTTGAAGGAGCTGAACAATTTGCAATAATTTAACTAACTCCATGTCTCAAGTGAAGGGAAAAATACAGCACAGCACTTACAGCGATTTTCACAGTGTGTCTTGTACCGTCGCGGTAAACTTCAGGCAATCACAGTCTTGGTAGTGACAGGTATTAGCGCTCATGCTGCCGATGGATACAAAGAAAATTATTAATAAAGATTTAACATACGTACGAATATACTAGAAATTAAAACGATGTACAAAATATGAGTCAACTAGTATTTACGAAATAAACTGATACTGTTCATATACTTCTCAAACTCAAAACCACACACATTTATGTAGCATAAAATTGAGCTTCAAGACTTCAAGTAAACAAAAATAAAACTTGAAGGCGGGAATGCATGTTCGGCAACCCACAGTTCCAAAATAAACCCGAAAAATGTGCAGCCTGTTGATTTTTCTTTCTCGAATTTTATTGGCTGTGATACAGTTGTAAAACTGCAATTGTGGACAACAAGTTTCTTACTGTTACGGGGACGGTGCGGTTATTTTTCTTACGGGATAGTTACGGTGAATCTATCACTGGCTTAAATAAACAATATATGTGGCTGTTTTTTCATGTTTGCTAGGTTTATCTGCATAAACACATAATTTACACTACCTATGCGAATGTAAAACATGGCCTTTTTACTCATGAAATGTAACAGTGGCATATGTATTTCACGTATCTTATCTCTCTTTACACCCTAATTCAACGCACGTAGCCGTTTTCATTCAAATCTGTTAATTCTACAGTACCGATACCATACGAGGCACTTACGAAAACCTTACTCGATCTACTCGAATTTGTGTGTTGGTCAACAGTAACGTATTGTTCACGCAAAACTGGTATACATACATCGACTTCAAGGAAGTCCCAACATGCCATCTCCTGTGGCCGCCTTCCGTTTTTTTTTTTTTTGCTGACAACACTGATATCACTGACAGTTCGCCAGTGTCCGTGAACAATAAGGGAACAGTGTCAGTAATCAGCAAAATATGTCTCCGTCAGTAAATAGATAATATCGGAACATTAAATGAGTAAACATTACTGCAATGTGCGTTGCCTTGCACCTACATCTCTGGCATCCTATCTGCGATATCATTCTTGCGATAAACAATCATGTTTATTTTGTTCGTCGTGTAAATTGTCTTTACTTTAAAAATTAAGTCGGTATATTTTTAGCATATTGGTGCATCTGGCACGATTTTCGACTGATACCATTTTCTTCGTTTTGTCACGACGTAGCTTAAACATTGCATGGATTTAAGGTTTGGGAAGCTGTTTACATTATTTTTAAATACATAAGCAAGGTACCATTCAACCTCTAAAACATTTTTAGGCTTTGCAAACTGCACGACGAATGCTTCAGTAACTAAAAAAGACGATAAATGAACATATACAAATTAATAGAATCCCACTTTGGCCCTTATATCTTAAAAAAGACTCCTTGTCATACCATCAGATAACTTCAACTTTTGAATTTCTGTCAAAAATATTGGTTTACTGACAACACTGATGCTCTGAAGCGCCAGTAAAATCGGTAATCTCAGTAAACAGATGTAGCCTCTCACATGGTATCATAATCAACCAACCATCAGTGACTATCAGTGCCGTGAGCAATATTGGAACTATAGCTGACATTACTGAAAAGACTGGCCAGTGAAATCAGTGAATAACGGAAGGCGGCCAGAATACTCCTACTGCCATGCTTATGGGAGAGTTTGGCACAAGAAAAACTTCTGCCGCTAGGTGCTCTGCAATCGCACGTGGGCACACTATATAAGTTATTGCGGTAAGTGGAAGTATCACTTATTTTTGTCCATAAAATACTGTGCTTATATTATTTTACAGTATATATCGACCATTTGAAAATTATAAATTAATTGTGTTTATTTTCAAACTAATTGGGACTCTCGAAGATATATTTACGTATGTAGGCAGTGGAAATATAAATGCTCGTGTTCGTGTTTGTTTGCAAGTTCGTAGCAAGAAAATAAGGCCACAATGTGTCCTCACTACGAACTTGTAAACAAATGCACAGATTTATATTCCCACTGCTTACATGTGTAAAAACATCTCGCAGGCGTAATTATTAGCTTGAAAATAAAGAGTAAAGGTTATAATTTTAAAATGGTTAACATATAACGTAAAAGAATGTAAGCACAATATTTTATGAACAAATATACGAGTTTGACCCATTTACCGCAATATTAAAATGACCCCACATGCGATTGCAGTGCAACTAGCGGCAGAAATTTACCCTTTGGCCTTTGCCAAACGTTTAACATCAGGCGTATTTCAGCGATGGAGTTGTTCAAAAGCTGTTCGCAAGCGTTTGCGGAAACTGTTTGCATTTACAAAAGATCGCTAAAATGCGATATTCAGTGAACTGTCACTATATTTTTTTTACATGTACGCCTACAACATAATAAATTGTAGAAGGAAATTTAACTACACAGCTGCATGAAATTAAAAATGCGTAATTTTCTTTCAAAATAACTTAAGTCTCGTCCATATTGCATATAAATACAGTTAGTTTTGATTTCAGATTTATTCGAGATAAAACAGGAAATGATGGTAAAGGTAAACATCCTGTTAACAAACCATGTAACCGTCCTCATACCTCGATTGCCAGAAACGTGCAAACACCCTCAGCCTGGTTTCAGTATGTTTGCAAACACCCTTGTAAACAAGAGCGCTAAAATGCTCTGTTCGCAGGTACCGCTACCAATTCAACTGCTAAAATACACCTATTGATTTTTCTAATCCAATAATTAACCTTGCTTTGTAGTTGTGATCTGTTGTGATGTGGTGGAGAAAGTAATGAATTTTACGCTCGTAAAAATTATATTTCTCGAGTGCAATAATGGAGTGTTTAAGAAAAAATATTTTTAAGTTGATTATAAAACATTTTTGTATTTTACAATTACATCCACATTATAAATGCATACCAGCCCTCAGGTGCACAATGCAGCATCTGGAAGAAAAACCACTGGTACATATAACTTTTGAAAGGTGTGATGTGATGGAATGCAAAATATATGCATTATATTTTGTTGAGGGCGATTTGGGTAGAGGACTTAGCACCAAGTGTTGAAATCCTTGAAGAATGCAACTGCCATAAAAATTTAAGTGTTACCAGGGGGCTGATTAAATATCACCACTTGCGTTTCGCACCGACGCACGCAGAGCAACACAAGTAAATCTGCTCTGCACCTGCACCTCCAGTCGTAGTTAGTTGGAATTAAATATACTCGAAAACGCAAGACGCAAGGGACGGACCTATTTCTGCTCGGCGCAACTACCACCCCTATCTAACTTACACAAGCCAATCAGAAAATGTGTAACGTCATTCTCAATGCCACGTGGACGGCCGAAACTGTATGCACACCCGTGTGCTTACATGCAGATATAGCTTTTGTTTAGCAGTGAACAATTTCTCACGCTAAAAGTTATAATTTTCGTAA
The DNA here is from genome assembly GCA_003012365.1 of Medauroidea extradentata. Taxonomy (NCBI): domain Eukaryota; kingdom Metazoa; phylum Arthropoda; class Insecta; order Phasmatodea; family Phasmatidae; genus Medauroidea; species Medauroidea extradentata. The sequence goes on along the minus strand of PNEQ01024963.1, from coordinate 3,687 downwards.
CCTCAAATTGTGTAGTTTTCTCGTGCTTATACAAGGATGTAAGAAGTGTAGTTTCATATCAAGAAATGAAGGAAAATTGTCACAAAGTTTTCATTATAAACGTATATGTCGTACTTGCATTTTGAAGTTTAAAAAATTAATTCCTATAATGTCGAGGTTATTTCAGTGTAGTGGACGTGGACGTTTTCATTTTCATTGAATGAGATTAATCGTGAATAATTAAGTACTATATTTATGGAGAGTAGCATTTTTGAAACACAATTGGAATACATCAGAGTGGTTTTCGTCTGTAACCAGCTTTTATGTACGGTATTTTATGTTGCTAACAGAAAATAAAGTGCCTAAAGTGATAGACGTGTGACGCGATTAGAGCAAAAATTATGTATACAATTTATATTTGTACTGGTATTAATTTGAGTAACCTAGTATTATGTAAGTTATTTTAACTTGTATGGCATGGTATTTGTAAGTGTAGGCCTACCTAATTGGCTATATGCCTACATGTGGCATTCGTCTTTCAGCGAGTCATAAATTATCAAATCGTGATACGTTGATTATTTCTAAATAATTCATTGTTAATGTGTAGTGAATACAAGTGGCTTTCGTAGAACTACACTGCAATAAATTTAATTATGTCCCAAGCAAGGAAAATAGAGAGGAGAGAGGTAAAGTCACTGTTCTGAGCAATTAGCCAAACAGGTACTTCCAAAACATATTCGCTATTTATTTACATTATCATTTGCATAAAAGTGATATTACTGTACTTCGTAACTATTAAAAGCTGAAATGCGTACACGAAAACATAAATAATTAAAGTTCATAGAACACTGTATACAGATAAAGATATCCAACTTTTATGTTAATTCACTTTCACACACCCGAAAATTATCCAATGAGCATGCGCGAAAGGCGCAGATATACTTGCGTCGAGCCATTTGCTAGTCGCAGATTTTCAGGCACTTTGCGCCGTCACGTGACCACTTGCTCCTGCGTATTTGTATACAGAATTTAATACCAAAGCAACACAGCACAGGTGCAAATTTTGCGCTGCACCTCTCAAAACCGATATTTAATCAGCTCCCAGGATGGAAGTGATTGAGAAATATTTCGTGTCTCTGTACCACATGGAGCTATGGGAATAAGAAATGGTAATGAAAAAATATAGCAATACGAAATTCACTAAGGAGACTGACAAATTTTACAAAAAAAAATTCTTACAACATGAAGAACAGTACCTGGAATAATTCAATTTCAGACTGTGGTGAATTGAAATGCCAACTTGCAATTTCTATCAGCAACTTATTCACCGACCCCACTAACTATTTGTACATAAAAGGTAGGCCTTTTAGACATTGCAGACAAGGTTATAGTTGAGTATAATGTTTGATCATCACCACGTCACAAATGAAAGTATAGACACTGGTTGTGATTCAAGAGAAGAAGAGTCCATTCTATGCAGTTTCCTTAAGGGGATTCACCAGTCAGGTATTTTCTGTAAAATCCACCTACACATGTAACTTCGTAACTAATTGATATATGAATACGAATTTTTTAAAGGGATGGTACAAAAGTATAATCTTACGCCATTGCACCTCGCTAGCTTCTAACTGGTTCAACTTGTGAAGCACACCGACGTACCTTGGCACCGCCCGGCCCTTCCAAGCTCTACAAAAGACATTTGCACTTCCCCCAATTGCACGCAAATTAGATATGTAACTGTTACGTATCGTTCGCGCACATGCCGACCTTATACTGGCGTGACATTGACCCGGACAGTGATGCCAACTCACACGTGACAATCACAGTACACACAACCTTCTTCTGACATCTAACAATCACTTAACCTACTTCAGTACACAACAGTAACACTGGGGTATTATTACATATATCGAAAGCCAAAATATTGAGCTATGCTTGCCAGGATGTAGTTTTCTATTTTTCCTTAAGGCACCTATGCGCCAAAATTGTAAAAATTGTATTTTTAGCCAATTTCTCACAAATTTTTTTCTCTGGAAATATAATCAATAGGAAAAAAGTAATTCCTGGCAGGCATGTATTAAACTTAAACTTAAACCTAAACTAAAAAAAAAACTCATATTCCCATATCAATTACTTATAAGTTACACGTGTAGGTGCAAACGCTGATTTTACAGAAAATACCTGACTGGTGGTTCCCTTAATGCCAGTAAGGATTCAAATCTCTAACCACCTAGTTTCGTGTGGAACCATACACACTAACAAAGGTACCTCCAGTTTGTAGAGACTTTCCCAAAAATATTTCTTGCTATTGGCCAACCTATAGGAACTTGCAGAAACAGCCCTTGTCGACGGCAGGGCCCCCCAGAGCATCAGTTGGCAGCTGAGGCTACAGAACTCCCGTTAGCACCACCATGACTAACATAACTACAGTAATATTTTCTTTGTAAGCTTCTTTTGTTAAATACTTCATGCTGTTTATTTATTTACAATTTATGAAAAGTTTAAATGAGGTCGAAATATTTTCGTACCGTATTTCTCCAACTCTTAATAAATTTTTATATTTACTCTAGGTTGATCCATGTGACCACAATTGCATTCACATGTAACTAAATATCAAATACTGTATTATATTTCCTAATGTAAAATAATAATTTTAACTTTGAACTAACTTGAAATGTATTTATTGGGGTTTCTCTAATTAGACAGCAAATAATGTATTGTAATTTCTAATTTTTAAACTACATTCTAAATAATGTTTAATATACTACATATAATCTAGTAGAGTATAATTGTTAAAAATAAAGTGCTGCACTCAAACCAATGAAGCTCGTGTACATATCCCACTCTTACACATGTCACAAGCAATAATTTGTGAAAGTAATGAAACAAAAATAAGTACCTTTATGACTAATTTTTACATTTAATTTTATATGTGATATTAAAACTAGTACTGATAAAATATGTAGCCAGACAAATATAACAGATAAAAATAGCCTTTAAGTTTCAATTTTATTAAATTACAATTTATACAAGAAGAGCTATGCAATGACAATGAAATACTAGGAAACAGATTTATCCAGGTACATTTTCAAAAAATTAAAACTAACTGAGAAACAGAACAAGATCGTTGGTATCCTATTTTGAAAAATGTTCATGACAAACTATCACAATTGTAAGGTCCTTAGTCACTTTGCACCTACATAACCATTTAATTTTGTACGAAACTTTTTTGTTTCCCTTTTGTATAGTAAAAACATTACAATTTAGAAAAAAAATTTTATTGCAAATCGGGACCTGAAGGCTGAGTATCTTGTGTACTATTTACCTGAAGGTATTTTGAGGCTTGTTAAATGTCAGGGTCTATACTATGGGATCCATCATAACTTGAGACAGGAGTCTAGCAGTAAAATTAAAAAAGAGCAACTGTGTTGCAATTTTCCTTGCACTTGATCCTTGACGTAAATGTTGTGTCACATTGTCAGTTTTGTGGAGTCTTAACCTTGACGTAGAGTATGACGCGAGCGGGGGTTGGTGATTAGATAGTGAATTGCCCGGTGCGCCAGCCCGTTATTGGAGAACGGGCACTCAGTCGGTAGATTCTTCTCTCGCAGGGCCGCGTGGCCGACGGCCGTGGCGTTACTTACGTGATCACCCCACTCGACGTCTGATTGGTTGTTGCGCAGAGGAATCTTATGGCGTTCCTCACGC
>PNEQ01024962.1:40202-55885 GCA_003012365.1 Medauroidea extradentata | reverse complement strand
ATTAACTTTTTTGCTGTTTGTGCAGCATAGATCGATACTGTGTTTTAAATACAGCAGCTGATGTGCACTGCTGGAGATTGTCTGGAATGTCATTCCAGAGCCGGCAAGCTTGGTAACTAAATGATTTTTCATACATTTTTCGTCGGTGCTTGGGAATTTGAAGGTTATTTTTGTGTCTGGTGTTATATCTGTGTGTTAATAATATTCACATGAGTTAAAAAGATTTTCGTGCATACATTACTTATTCGAAACACAGACCTATGACCTAAAATTAATTTTTTTTTTTTTTGTTTCCCGGACTCATCTTGCCTCCCCGCCCGCACACCACAATAAAGCGCAGGTCCGCAGGTCCTTCCTCGGGAAAGATTGGATTTCAATGTGCAAAATGGTACCCGCCACTTTGCAATAATGCAACTTCTGTATTTAATTTGGCCTACACATTTTCTTTAGTATTTTGTGCTTCGTCATGGCAGAGGAAATAGTTTATTACATTGTACACAGTTGGCATTGTTTGAATACTTTTAATTTCTTGCAGTGTTGTGACGGTAGTTCACTAATTATATTCCTTAGTAAACGTCAATCGTAGCAATTTACATATATAATCAATGTGCGACATGACCCAATCCTATCACAGTTTTGTAAAATCATGACTAAATCTAAGCATCATCATTAATAATAAAATTATAATTATTATTGCATCTAGTGGTTAGTATTTTCCACATAAAACTGTATTGTGCTTGGTCTTTTGTTTTGTAAGAAATAATTGTTAAAATGTAATTCATCTAGTAAGTCTTAAGTAATATTTATGTATATGGTACAATGGAAGAAAAGGTTTAACTGCGCCATGACTATAGACGAAATTAAATTTACTATACCTGTGACCATCCATAGAAAAAATGGCTTTCTTCCTCCGGTAGGTTACAAGTCAAAAACTAAGAAAGTTAGTGAAGGTGTGACAGTTTGGTAAAGTAGTATGTGTGCCATGTCAGACAGGAAATTTTAATAAATCCCACTGCAGGGAACTTGCAGCGAAAATTGAAGAATTCGAAGATGGCAGTTACTTATACCCCTTAAGAGGGGTGGTAATTCAACGCTAAAAGCATTAATCTATAACTGTAGGTGTCTTGAAGCCAATTTGCGAAAATTACACAATAGCAATCCTAGACAATAGTTTTAGCCAACGTTTCAAACAAAATTGTTTCCAGTGTTACGAACTTCTGAGGCACAATCTCTGACGCCGGATTCTCGTGCATTTAACTGAGGCGCAAGAGAGCACGCGTAACGAATTAGTAATTCTGCAAAAATATTTACTCACAAAGTTGGCAAATACCATTATATAGGATTGTCGTTGAATATTTATTTGGCTTCGTAATAGCGTAGAAATCAATTCATGTTTTCAGCATTCTTAAGAGTGCGTTGTATATAAATAAACACAAAATAAAGTATTGTGCCGTAAACATAACAGTCTGTCAAGATGAATCCGGAAAACAAAAAAAAATTATAATTTTACATCATAGGCCTACGTTTCGAATTAGTAATTATGCATTGATATATTTAAGCTCGTGTGAATATTATTTGCTATATTAAGCGCTTCCCTTAACGTGGGGGAGTGTTGGGCAATTTTATTGCATTTTCAGTTTTTTATTCTTAAGATACATTCTAATTGTATTATCAAATTTTTCTCTTCGACAACGTTATTTATTAATGATCTACCAAAATGTTTTTCGCATGTGAAATAGCATACGTATGCCGATGATCTGCAGATGTACATATCGTCTTCTCAGAATGAAGTTATATCAACTGTAAACATAATTAATTTAGATCTTGAAGCGGTATAAAAATAAACCCACAAAAAAATCAAGGCATAATAATTGGGTCACTCTCTTGAGTTGCCACTGTAAAAAAATTACTTTTACCTAATATGGTACTCAACGACACAATCATAAATTTTTCTGGTAGTGTTAAAAATGTAGGTGTTATGATAGATGAATCTTTATCCTGGGTCGCACATACAACTTACGTCTGTAACAAATCCTACAAAACTTTGTACTTTCTAAAGCGCTTTAAAAATCTCTTTCCTGAACGTATTAAATTGCTACTTGTGCAGACTCTTATACTTCCATTGATTGATTATTGCGATGTTGTGTATAGTGACCTTTCTGAACATGTTAACATGCGCTTACAGAGATTGCAGAACATGTGTGTCCGTTTTGTTTTTAATTTAAAATCCAGAGATCGTCTTAGTGAGCGGTACAGTAAACTGCGATGGTTGAATTTGCGCGGCAGAAGAAATTCCACTGTTTGCTGCTGTTAAATAAAGTGCTGCACAACAACTCTCCTGGTTACCTACGTAATCGCTTCAGTTTCCTTTCTCACTCACATGAAGTAAGCAACCGTTCAAAAACTGATAGTAAATTATTAATACAGTCACATAAAACTAACTACTTTTCTAACTCCTTTAGTGTCTCGGCTGCCAGATTCTGGAATGAGCTGAGTCAGAACATTCGCGGCGAGGACTATAATTTCGTAAATAAATGTATCAATCTCTCCATCAACCAATTCAAGATGAAGCTGTTGCAGTGCTTGCTACTGCGCGACCACGATTTCCAAAGTTGACATATTGAATGAATGCTTGTATGAATGTACGTATAACTGAACTTAGTGTTAATTGTTACTCTTACTATGTTTTAAAAATTAAAACTATATAAAGTTTTCAAGTACCTGTTCAGCGTGGCTGTCTTTTGTACACATTAAGACTATTACTGTTAGGTAGTATATTTTATTGCTACTGATTTTATTTTATTTTATTTTTAATCTCTAAAATAAGTGTTGTATGTACCTAATATCGGTTTAGTGTAAGAAAAGACATATATGCCTTAACTGCGCATAATAAAGACGATTTTATTATTATTATTATTATTATTATTATTATTAGAATACATTCTTGGTAAACTGCTTGACATGAATAATAATTGAATCTTTCATTAATTTGTCATGCAGAGTCATTGAGAATTATAGGTTAAAATTTAAAGAATCTCTAGCAATGACTGTGCATGACACACTTCAGAAAGATTCCATTATTATTATTTTATGTCATGCAGTTTACCAAGAACATAGCCTATACTTTGTCGAACAGAAAATTTTGACAGTAACATTTGACTAAGTGTTATTGCTCAGAAACTGAAAATACAATAACATTGTCTAACAACCTCACCCCCTTAACTTCGCCATTCTAAAAGACATAAGTAAATACAGACAAGATGGTCTTAAAAAGTGCTCATTTTATTGTGAACCACCTATACAAAAGAGGGTTTTGAATTTTCTGTACGTAACGTATTTTGGAATTTTTTTTTTTTTTGTAATAAAACTGAGCGGCTTGCCGGAGCTTTTTAATGGTGAGGGGGCGGGCGTCAGGGGGCAGGAAGTCAAAGAACCCCTCCCCCTCCAAGCACTTGAGACACTGTTCCCCGCCGCTACAAATATATAGGTGAGGGGGAGGTAAGTGGGAAGTGGAGATGTTCCGCCCAGACACAGAAGTGCACTTAGCGCACGTCTGGTAGACAACAGACTGTCGCGACCTTATCGTATTCCTCACCCCCTCTCCGCCCGCCCATCACCTTGGCTCTTTGTCCTTACCCAGGCGCCGTCTTGTGCTCGTGTTTACGGGTGGTTAGGAAGGGGGGTCACCAGCCACCCCCCCCCTGCTCGTAATAAATCTGCCCACTGCGACCTGTTGTCGCCTTGGAGTCACCCCTCGCAAAGAAGACGGCAGGAAACAAAAGACGCTCGCTCGTCTCCGACGGGAAATTCGCCGAGGCGTAAGTGGCGGTCTTGTGTCGCCATGCTTGTTCCCGCCTTTACCTCGTCCAGGCTAACCAGTGGTCTTCCCGAAATCGTGTACAACATTATGTAGCCAAGCCAAAGTATGTCAGGTCGCTTGAAGGAAACTGGAGTTATGTTCTATGATTTTCCAAGTACATTTAATGTGACTTGTATGTATGTCATTTTTAATGTTCTTTAACAGTATACAACCCCGCTTTTTGGGATGCTGGTATTTTTACAATCAACAAAGTCACGTAAGCGCCCCTCCCCAGCTTTTTTTTTCAAAATCCGCCAGTGAGGCTAACAAACGATCTGACCAGGGGTCTGGTGCTAATACGATTAATAGGTTGAAAAGACCAATGTTAAAAGTTTGACACAGGGACAATTTCTGCCGCTTGAGCGCTGCTATCGGTAAGATGTGTAAACTAACCAATTACATAGCTTTCTTGAATTTTAGGTTACATGAAGATGACAACATGAAACACAGTTTTTTTTTACTTTAAAATTATATTAAATGACATTCCTTTGACACGCCTAGTTAAAATTTATTTTACTGTTAGGTTTTCGTATTTTATTAGGTACTTTAGTGATTGCGGCGCAACTAGTGGCAGAATTTTTCCTTGTGCAGAACATTCCCGTAAGAAAACACATTTTCTTTCCAACCTCTATTAATATTAACCTTAACACTAGATAGTGGATAACATTGTAATTAGTCCCAGTGCCATAGTCAACAATGTACATTTACTACTAGATCAACATTTTTATTTAATAATATTGTTAACCCCCGACAACCCGGGCGTAGAAGAAGAGGTCTGGACACTCGCCTGGAAACTTGACCCCCTTGTTGTTTGGCTGTAGTTCACTAAGTCCACGATAATGCTATATGTTTTTGGCGCTGCAGTTAGGGCGGTCGGCTCAAACTCCGCCCACTTCCGATTCTTTAAGATAAACAATTTATCAAAACGTATTTTTTATCAATGTATGAAATACTTCCTTCGCTCACAAATTTAAAAATAATGCTCCAGCAATCTTTATTTACTTTATAATGTTAACAATGGAAAAAAGTGAGCGGAGTGTGAGTCCGACCGCCCGAATTACAGCGCCAAAAAGTACGACATTCTCGGTAACTTGACGAATTACAGCCAAAAAAACAAGGGGGTCAAGCAAAATGCATTGGTAGATAGGCGAGTGTCCAGACCTGTTCTTCTACGACCGTACCCCCGACGCAAAAATAGCGTGTTATAAGTTTGACGTGTCTGTTTGTGTATCTATGTGTCTGCCTGTGGCATCGTAGCTCCTAAACGAATAGAGAGATATTTTCTGAATTATTATTTTTTGTTTGAAAGCTGACGTGATCAAGATGGTTTTTAGCTATGATTTAAGGTACTGTGTTCAGCCGTTTAAAGACAATAATCTCTTTTCTAGTTTATTTTTGAGTGAATGTGAGTAATTCTACTGGTCTGATCAATTTGAAATTTAGTGAGTCTTCTTTACACACACACACACACACACACACACACACACACACATATATTTGCGAGTTACTTTGTGTCTGAGTTTATCACAGTTTGGCGTCTCAAACATGATATCGTTCTCTAAAAGTTTAAAAATTATTTTAAAATGCCTATTAGTTTAAGAATGTGATAAGACACATTTGAAAAATTAGGTTGGCCAAAATGAGAAGCATGGCTTGGCTGCTGTTTTTATTCATTGTTGGCTGCGGAAGTAAGTGTGTGTATGTGTACATTGTGTTCTAACTACTTAGATAAGTTACAACGTTGTGATAAATGAGTTTAGTTCAGTTAAAGTTTCGTTCACGCAGATTTATGCCTTCGTGTGTACTTGTTGGCAAGAACTTGTGGAATGACGATTGTGGTTGGCTAGGAAATACTTTTAATTTAACATCCTTGCGAGGACGTGATACAGGTTTCTAATACCTAACTGGCTTTCGACGTAGTAATTCTTTAAACATTTTTTTCGCAACTTTGTAACATTTTCCTATGTGGTTTAAAATTTTTTTAGTGTGTGTGGCTGGTATTGAACTGGGACTAGCCACCTCCCACCACTCTAAAATCGACCAAGAAACTCTGACGATCTGACTTGGAAATGTAGTTAAAAAGCCCCGCTTAGACCTCGGAATCAACACAGAATGTGAGTTGTGGTGATATTATAGGTTGTCAAAGTATACTAGCAACTCACAGGTCTTAACAGCAAATTAAATATTTCGTTGTAAAAGACGAGCTTACTTAAACGCTGATTTGATACTGAGTAAATCTGGATCTATAACATGCCTTAATTCAGTGTCTGTGCAATTGGCATAGCGACTGAAAGGATTGATACTCAATATTTGACCAGGTATTTGCATGGACGGTACATGGGGATGGGTAGAGGTGGCTTAACATCTTTAGAAAATTTTTAGCCCCCTCTAAAATGTATGTCAGTCTATGGTTAAGTGTAAATAAAATAAATAAATATATAAATTTACACAGAGAACTCTGGAGATCTGAAACAACGCGTTGTTTCCACTTCTAAAAAAAATTTTAAAAACATTTAAATTGAACATTAGTGATATCTTTGGTACACAAAATAATAAATATCGGCACTACTCGTAAATACAGAGATGCCAAGTTAGTAGCTATGCTAACTGTCGACTCGTTGTGCATGCCGGCGATAACAAGTACACATAGCTTTCCACGCGATGGACACTGATAGTAGCATGGTCCTACTCTTTCAACGCCTTTGGAAGAATAAACATTCCGAGAACGGGTGGTTATAAACCGACTCGATGCGCTCTGACGTACGTTTGGAGTGTTAGTGAGAAATGCATGATTTATTAATTATTTTATTTACCAACGTATTTTACTTTGGCGAAGTTAAGGTATCAAGGTTTTTCTTACACCTAACAAATAACACGATATGTATGACAGCTACATAAAGAAATCAGTAATGCACTAAACGAATGTCTTAAAGCAACATGAAATATTATTTATATATTACAGTACATAATTAAATTAGTTAAGTAAGAAGAATTTGTTAATAAAGAAATAGCGAACCCCCCCCCCCCCACACAATTAAAATAAAACTATAAAACTATAAAATATCATAGTTTAGGTACAAAAACTGCTTAAATTGCACCATTTTGCACATTAACACCGGAATATATTTATTTATATCGTCTTTAAGGCGCAGTTAAGGCACGGGTGCCTTTTCTGACACTGGACCCATTACACATATTATTACAAACATAAAATACAATTATGCTGTGCATTTTAACAGTACAAATTAAATATGTAAATAATGCTATATAATTATGCTATATATAAACATAAACAAAATTAATAAGCATTCACACATACAAACAAACATGAGAGGAAAAAAAACTAATTACACATCAAAGGATTTTACACTTTGAAATGTTCATACTCTGAAGTCATACGCACACAAATACACAAACATATAGCATCACACGTACAAATTCACAAAAAAGCAAAACAATTTTTTCCCTTCTCCCTCTTCCTTGCATACATACGCTAGCGCGCACACACACACACACGCACAAACACAAACACAAACAAGTAGCTACCCTCATTCTTCATTCAATGAGGGGACTAAGATAGTTTTTATTGACTACCTTCTTAAATGTATGGAAATTATTTACGTTCCTTTGCTCAGTTTTTAAGGTGTTCCAAATTTTGAATGTAGCAACAGTGAAGGATTCTGAACAATATTTGGTTTTATGCAGCGGTACTAGCAACCTGTTGTCAGCCTTAGAGCGTGTGTTTACAGAGTGACGATCGTTCAAATAAGAGAAACGCTTGCAAATATAGTTTGGTTTGTTATAGTTGAGAGTTTTGTGGAGCAAAAACAGAGAATGCGTAGCTCTTCTTTTATCTAACTTTAGCCAGGACAACTTCCTGCGATAGGGACTTACTCTGTCACGTGGTTTTAAGTTGAATATGTATCTTATAAATGTATTTTGAAGTTTTTGCAAACGCGAAGAGTAACATTCGTTGAGGCTATTATAAACTACATCACAATAGTCAATTAAATGCATCAAAAAGCTTCGAACTAAATTGATCTTTAATTCAGTCGGCATAAATTTTTTGAATCGTCTCAGTGAATGTAATGAGTGATTTACTTTTCTGCATATTTTGGTAATGTGGGGAGCCGACGATAAAGTTTGATCTATTGTAACACCTAAGTTGACGACATTCCTTGATAGAGGGATTCAGGTATTGTTAAAAATTATTTGTGGAGGAGCAAGTTTATTTATGGATGTTATGAGACTTGTGACCCAAGGACAATACACTGTGTTTTAGCGGGATTTACAGTAAGGCAATTCCGTGCAGACCAACTCTACTGTATTCTTACGCAGGCGGGCCCCCGAACGCCCCACTTCAAGACGTGGCATCGGTGTCCCCATATTACGTTGTGAAAACTCTCAATTTGCCCCCCCCCCCCTCGAACAAAAATCCTGGCTACGCCCTTGATCATACACATACTATTACGAGTGGTCGTATTGCTAATGTGACGATTTTAATGATAAATGTAGTCCTCGCGTGGCGCATCGACGGAGTTGCAGCGTGTCACGAGTTGTATTTTTTTACGCGAGAAAGCTTAACTTATTCATATTACGTTGAAACTATGCTTATATAATTTTTAAAATTCTGTACGCTTGTTAGAGAGATGGTTAATTTAGAGCCTCTCAAAACTGCTAAAAACGGCATTTTAGGCTGTTGTAACTTCGAAAACGTGCAAAACGAGATGTGTGCGTCGGCCTTAACTTCATGCTATCCTAAAATAAAAGTTTTTAGTCTCACAGGAGGGCGTGGTACATAATTCAACGCTAAAAGCATTAATCTATAACTGTAGGTTTCTTGAAGCCGATTTGAGAAAATTAAACAATAGCAATCCTGGACAATAGTTTTAGCCAACTTCATAAACAAAATTGTTTCCAGTGTTACGAACTTCTGAGGCACAATCTCTGACGCCGGAACCTCGTGCATTATTCTGCGGCGCAAGAGATCACGCGTAACGAATTAGTAATTTTGGATAAATATTTACTCATAAAGTTAGCAAGTACCATTATCTAAGATTGTCATTGAGTATTTTATTCATACTGGCTTCGAAAAAAGCGTAGAAACCAATTTATGTTTTGAGCGTTTATTTATCTACCACGCACTCTTTAATAGTTTTGTAATAATCCATTACTATGTGATTTAATTAATTTAATGTTAAACTGTAACTACATTGTACCTTTTACTGAGATTATAGATACTTGCAAGTGAATTGTAATGTTAGTTAGTTGTAATAGAGGGCCTCATGGCCTAAGCTTGCCAGCTTGAATAAAACATAAAATAAATAAATAAAAATTTTAAAGTAAATAAACTATTTGGTTGGAAGCGACGAAATGTGTCTGTTCGAGAAACCGTTCTTGTAATGGCAATTATTTAGTATATGCACGTGTTAGCTTTTACACACACAGTGATTTAGGAAACGTGTCTCAACTTTTTTAAGTAAAGGCACTTTACTTTATTTGTAGAGTATTGATTTTTGGGTTCGTTTGTATGATTAAGTTAGATTAAATGACTGAAGATAACTATGACGGTTAAAAAATATATTGCCTAGTGCACATGAGTCTCATTTTATTTTCCATTTCATACTTGTTTATCTAGAACTGTAGCTTTTTTTTTTAAATCAGCTAGAACTTATTTATCTTAGAAAGCTTCACACTTAATAGAATTAGAAAAAAATTTCCTATTAAAACTTAAAAGCTTTGAAATTGTAATTTGATAATCTACAAGAAAATCAAAAAATAAATTGTGTAGTAATAGGGGTCTATGTAAACTTAAATTTGTGTAACAATTTTGCAAGCAAGATTTGTTGTGTTTTCTTGACAAATTTAGGAAATTTGTGTGTTATTAGTTTGTATGTAAACTTACAGTAATGATTGTGTTTTTGATATATGCTCATGTATACCGGGTCCAGTGGAAGAGAAGGCAGAGATTGCCTTAAGTGCGCCCAAGGTAAATGAAGACAAAATAAATAAATACCCGTATTGCACCGCTTATTCCGTGTAAAATTTTATAAAAGTTACAAAGAAGAGTAATGGTCTAGGGTAACGTACGTGGTCGGTAGTTTAAAGCTTGTGGGGTCGAATCGGTGTGTACCCGTGTTTCTTTTTCTTTTTTACATTTACACACAAATATATTTGTATAAAGGTTGCTGCGCACATAACTCTTACTTTCGTGATCAAACCAAGCAAAATAATTTAAATGTCGTATACTTTAATGAGTGCTCAAACAACTGAAGTCTGTTTGATTTAACAATACTTGTATGGCGTAATCAACCTCGTAATTTGGTTAAAAGAAAAATGTCAACGAAATAATTTCGTTGGGACAAACAGTACATTTGGTTGCAAGTATCAAAACATGCCATTTGATTGTTTTAAACAAAATTTGTTTTTAATTTTACGATAATTTTTTCTCAGTGTTATAGCATTCGCAAAATGCAACAAGGTTACTTCCAAAAAAATCCTTACTATCAACCCCCCTCCCCGGTCCTCCCTAAGGAAAACCGAAAATAAGCCCCTGCGGCTCTACACACTCCTATATGTATGAGAGAAGTCAAAATGACTGTATTTTGTCATTCTCTGAGACGTTTTGAAAGGCTGTTGCCTGCTCGTCTAAAAACTAACTTAGTCCAGTGCCTATTAATGCCTATAATAGACTCTTGTGATGAAGTTTATAGCAATCGCGGTGAAAGTCACGTGAAGCGACTGCAGAAACTTCAAAACATGTGTGAAACATTTATTTTTAATTTAAAATCGCGTGATAGCAATAGCTCGTACCTAAGAAAGCTGTCCTGGTTAAAATTAGACAAAAGAAAAAGAAACATCCACTCACTATTGCTCCATAAAACACGCAATTCTTCTAGACCTCGCTACCTGTACAACCGGTTTTCCTATATAATTGCTCGTCACACAGTTAACATACGCTCCAAATCTGACAATAAACAGATAGGGCCTCCCTACCTGCGCTTCAAAATTCGTTGCAGTGAGTTACGGCTATACTTTTTTTGACGGAACTATTTAACGCGCGTTGTGTTTATATATCTACGAAAAGAACACACACTTCAAATTTTGTCGTTATAGTTTTAAAAAAACTCGGAACGTTTATTAGAAACATCTTTTTCGGGCCCCTCAAAATGGCCAAAAATGGCTTTTTCAGACTGCCGTATCTGGGAAAGTAACAACCGGATTGTAAAAACATAACTATCCAACAAGCCTTAGGCTCTGAACTATGCTGGCCACAAATATAATAATGTGGTCACCGCTTAAAGTCCCGTAGGAAAAAAGATAATAGTAAAGCACTGTACACTAGCTGAGTGGCTTGCGCGGAGAGGCGATAATACATTAAGACAAACTGTGTCCCAATGATTTAAAAAGTGCCGTTCGCTGATTAAAAACATGATTCCCAAGCTCCTCAAAAGTGCTAAAAATGGCTTTTTCGCGTTGCTGTAACTGAGAAAATATCGATTATAATCGTAAAAAAAAGTCATAGAAACCTGCACGGGACTTTACCGCAAACGTTCTACAAATAAAACAACAGGGTCATCGCTTGAAGTCCCATTGAAAACACATTCTACTAAAACATTGCATGCTAGTTTAGTCCTTCGCGCATAGGGGCGATGAGGTGTTTGAAGGGACGTGTTATGTTCGACTTATAGCCTTCCCCGTTCCTTGCCCCAAACATAAAGAGAAAGCTATGGTCCACTAGCTCTTAATGCCGTTACACAAGACCAAACTATATTCGAGCTTCTTCACTAATGCCGTGTCTTAAGAATGGATTAGTTCGCCATCTGAATGCAAAAATATAACAAATTTCAGTACTTTTAAGAGAAAAGTAAATTTGTGCTACCTTAGGTACTCCGGTACTTAAGTAGATGAAGCTACATTTTCGAGAAGTTGTGTATATATATATATATATATATATATATATATATATATATATATATATATATATATATATATATATATATATATATATATATATATATATATATATACACACACACACATGCATGTATGCATGTGAGTGAACGATTGTGTGAGAAATAGTGTTTGCTAATTAATTTATTTTATGTGTAATTTTGTTTTATGCACGTTTGTAGGCATGTGAGTGCACGAGTGAGTGAAATTGGGTGGTAACTGATTTATTTTTATGTAATTTTTGTTGTACAGTAATAATAATAAAGGCAATTTTGCCTTCTCTTATACTGAACCTTATAAATCACACACATTCTACAATTGACACCGTTAAAAAATAAATACGTATATAATAACACAGGCGATAAAAGTGAATTTTATAAGTGCCTAATTAAAACATGGTCAACAGAAAAAAAATTTATGAATTTCTAATACTAGTCTACAAGTAGAACACTATAAATAAAACACAACATAGATAATTTATCAATATACACATAAATATTACAATATTAACGGTATTTAACGTGTTTAGTCGGTGTTAGCAGTTTATCATGATAAACGTACTTACACAAAAACTTAGTAATTGCATGTACTTAGCCCTGAAAATCTTAATCACTGTAATTAATCATAGCCAACTAGGCACTACACAAGTTCTAGCAAAGCAGTCTCATTATATATCAATAACACATAAACAGTGTTAATTATAGTTGAAGCATTAAATGACACTGAAAAACATATATAATAATAATACATAATAAAAGGAGATATTACAGTAAAGATGAAAAGCGTTATAAAAAATAAGAAAATCATTTATGCAGACATTCATCCAAGCATTAATACAAAAATGTTTCCACTTACAGACCCCGATCACGTAATAGTAAGCACTGCATTAACTTCTTTCTGTACAGCAAGCAAGAGCCTGCGGCACATATGTTTTGATCCAGCTCATTCCAGCTCCTAGCCGCAGAAACACTGAAAGAATTTGAAAAATACTTTGATAGTCTGATTTACTGTCTGATTTTGACCGTGCAGATACGTCGTGAGCGAAGGAAAGATAATTAAGGCGATTTCATAAATATACAGGAGTGTTTTCACGCAGAACTTTGTTTAAGAGCAATAGTGTGTGAACTTTTCTCTTGTCACGTAACTTCAGCCAACACAGCTTATTATAATAAGGACTCAGATGATATCTGGATTAAAGATAAAAAAGGAATCGTACACATGAATTCTGCAATACTTGCAACAGTGTATTTAGATGCTCTGCAAGGTCTCCATATACAACGTCGCAATAATCGATGACGGGGAGTATGAGTGTCTGGAAAAGTAGTTTCTTAATACTGTTGCGTGCCATGTTCCTGGAGGCCAGTGGTCGGCGGCTGTTTCGTAACACCTTGAGGGCTGGCCGATGACTCAAAGCCCGGGTGGCTCATAGTGGGAATCCCGCCGAAACTACGTCATAGATACCTGTCCCAACTGCGTCTTAACCCTTCGAGGGCGGCCTACGTGACTAATAGCACATCCGAAACATGATGAAATATCTATTTTTAGACCCCTGTAATGCGGTAAATCCCCGACTGTTTCACTGAGTATAGGAAGGCCGAATCGTGAGATTTGGGGAGAGTTCGCTATTGGTCGAGCTAGAGGAAGGTGCTATGGTTGTGGAGATAGACTGGTGAAGACATCTTGGTGACGTCAGAATCTACTGTGAGGCGGCAGGCGGCTACCTTCGGAGCACTGTTGGACGAACCAAGAGGACTGCTGCGGCGGGCTGACAGGCGAAGAGGAGGTGCGCGACGGGAGTCGAACCGAAGACCTCAAGAGTGAAGACAGTGGTGCACTCGGGGTGCTGCGCAGCACACGACGATTCATCATCACGGCGGACTATTAAGGTTGTACACTGTCACTACTTGAAAGACTGTTGATTGTATATATGACTGAATTTTTTTGACAGTTGTACTGTTTAATTAATTGACGGTAGACATTTTTTGTGCTTTAATTGTCAAAGTTAATTAACGTGTCTGTGACACAGTGGTAATTGTGTGCATAACTAATTGTGTTGTGAGAGTCATAGTTGATTACTGTTTTGTGTATTTCGTAGCTTTGTGAGCTATTAAATCCAGTACTTAATTTAACTCTTTTATTTATAATCATAAGACCTCTATTCCAAAAGAACTCATGGAATTGCCCACATATAAAGTTTATGTCTCAAACTTGTAACACTGGTGTCAGAAGTGGGATAGAGGCATAAAGTACATGCAATAATTAATTCTGCAAATTAAATCATTACACACAATTGTACTTAGTTAAACTGAACCACTTTATAAATCTTAAGTTTAATTTTCATTGTAAAGGTGAATGATTACAAGAAGAATGTCAGCTGAAATAGAAGCACTAAAAGCTCTCATTGAGGGAATGAGTGGCCAATTAAGTGGCCAAATGAATTCAGTCAAAGACAGTGTAAATGAAAATGTTG
Organism: Medauroidea extradentata; assembly: GCA_003012365.1. Lineage (NCBI taxonomy): Eukaryota > Metazoa > Arthropoda > Insecta > Phasmatodea > Phasmatidae > Medauroidea > Medauroidea extradentata. Next base: position 41,603 of record PNEQ01024962.1, on the reverse strand, counting down.
ATAAGAAAATTGATAGTGTAGATAATAAAATTGATAGTGTAAATAAGCAAGTAGAGAATTTTAATAATCTTGTAGACAGTGTAAGTGAAAAGGTAGACAAAGTTAACGAAGTGGTGGACAGAAAAATAGACGATGTTAAAGAAATGGTGTACCAGGAAATAGAGGTTGTAAACGAGAAGGTAGACAACATAAACGAAAAGGTGGAACAGCAAATAATTGATCTAAGGAAGGAGTGGCAGGACTTTCGCCAACGTCAGGAAGGTAGCCATCTTGTTGCTGGAGAAGACAAGGTCTGTGCCGAATCAATACCTCAAGGCGGCGAAGAGAAGACTACGAAGTTTGAACCAGGCTGTAGTGTGATTCACAACCAGGCAGAAAATGGACTGCAACATGTTGGTGTATCTAGTGTGCCTACATCGAACATTGGAAAAGGGATTTCTGTCAAGCCTGCTCCTTACGATGGCCAGACTCCATGGCGAGAGTACCAAAATCAGTTTGAGATTGTGGCAACCATAAATGGTTGGTCTGACTATCTAGCAGCTGTGCTGAGGGGACCTGCCCTCAGTATACTCCAGTCGCTTCCAGAACAACAACAGCTGGAATACTCGACATTAGTTACTGCACTGGAGCTGCGCTTCGGCGACAAGTACTTGAGACATGCCCACCATGCACAACTAAGGAGCCGCACCCAGAGATCAGTGGAGCCACTGCAAGAATTGTGGCAGGACATTGTGCGACCCGCCCATTTGTCGCTCGAGGGATGTCCAGAACAGGCACGAGACATCATAGCAGTCGGTTTCTTCGTCGACGCCATTGCCGATGTAGATGTGCGTCAAGCAGTGCGTCTTGCCGCCCCAAGGACTATCCCGGATGCCCTGGCCAGAGCACTGGAGGTCGAGTCTGCAAGAGGGTCATCAACTCGGCATGCTGTGCGGGCAGTCGCACTGTCGGGCGACGAGAGAGATGATCGCCTAGGGAACATTCTGAAGAGAATAGAAGCCCTGATGAATGTACTCATGAATAGAATCACTTCAATCACGCCTAGCGCTCGACCACAGAGGCAACCAAAGTGTTGGATGTGCGGGCGACGTGGACACCTGAGAGCCCAATGCAAACAGCTGCAACAAAATAACATTGACCAGGTGCAACATGAGACTGCCAATTCTACCTAGCCATCGGCTGTGCCTTGTCAGCGACCAGAGGGACGACTGAAGTGTTGGACATGTGGACGACCCGGACATCTGCGAGCCCAGTGCACACAATGGCAACCCAATAGCTGTGGTTATGAGTCAGGACGACATCTTACAGAGGGAAGGACACTGATGGCAGAACATAAGGCCCCAGTATTTCATCGAGTACGCTCAGTGAAACAAGAGGGTAATGCAATCCTAGTGGAGGGCA